>NIVC01002831.1:0-86349 GCA_002269645.1 Macrostomum lignano | reverse complement strand
GTGAAAAAGATGTTTTTTAGGCTTAAAACGCTCTAAGCGACCGGCCTTTTAGCCGTCTCACAACAAACCGAAAAAATTTTAGTCACGACAGAAAAGGTTTTGCAGTATGAAATAGGAGAATAATTGTACCAAACTGTAATAAGTACAGCATTAATAATTTGCCGATTTTGTTGAAAATTTGTTGAACAATACAATTTAAAAAGTTTTAGTTTAAAAATTGGTCTGTTAGCAAATTTTCAACTGCAAGGATGACATTAAACAAAATCGCGACCAATGAGCGACGATGTAAGAGGAAAACACCCAAAAATACGAATTAATCAAATTTAGCAAACCACAAATACAGTAACAAAGATAGTATTTGAAGCATTAAACTGTTTTGCTTTTATTAATAATGTGCTGAAATTCAGCAGACACAAAAAGATGGAAAATAAAGCTTCAAAAAGCGTCGCAGCTTAGGAAAGTTAGATGAAACATAAATTAATCCGAGTCAGAATCCAACTTGCGGCTCTGCTTGGCTGTATCGATCTCTATGCGAGGCTTGGGAGCGCCAAAGCCTCCACGTCCACCGCGGCCTCCACCACGACCGCCACGACCACCGCCAAAGCCGCCACCTCGGCCACCGCCACGCCCACTGTCAAAGCCACCACGGCCACCGCCAAATCCACCGCGGCCGCCGCCACGGCCACCGCCACGTCCGCCTCCACTGCGATCTTCGCGATACTCGATCCGGGTCTGCCGACCGTCCAGAGTCAGTCCAGCGTTGACAGCCTCGCTGGCGCTATCAATCGAGTCAAACGTGACGAAAGCAAATCCGCGGCTGCGGCCATCATCGCCTTAGGAATAAACAGATCTTGTGCTTTAGGGAAATACTCCACAACTGTTCGACAGTGGCACTGTACGGAAGATTAAACACGCCAACAGTTTTGACGGAGGATTATCTGAACCAGGACCGCCCCCGCCACCGCCACCAAATGACTTCCTTTCGGCCTTGGCGCAACGAAGGCGACAGCAACCTCGCGACCGCCGAATTGTCCAACGCCGCGGAATTCGTCAAAACCGGCAGAGCAGTCAGCCTCTGAATCAAAATCCACAAAGCAGACGCCTGTGTCAGAACCGGGACGAGTCTTAACATTGTAGCGAGAACCCCCTGGAAAAGCAGCGCGCACATCTGATTCCTCTGCATCGGCAGGCACATTTAGCAAAATAACAGAGCGAGCCTGTCCGCGCAGTTCTTCGCGAGATTTGTCTTTCTGAGAAAAGTCATTCGTCATTGGAGCTGAAACCTTCGGTGCACCGTCTCCAAGTAGTACTTGGAGATGATCCACCGGTCCGGACAAAGTGTTAATGCTGAACTGTCGATTCTTTAGAGACGCATTTTGGCACTTAGAGGCCGCAGCATCTGCATCAGATTTACTTTCAAAGCAGATCATTGCAATCGGAGCACTGACTAAACCTGCGTCAAGACGAGCAATGTCTTTGTCGTCCAAAAAGTTGGACAGGTCCTTTCGAGTGATGGAAGGATCCAGATTGCTTAGCAGAAGGCAATGCGTCGCTTTTGGCACAATATGCTTTCCGTTTGGCAGCTTTTCTGACACGGGCGACTTTTTATTGGCGTTGTTAGTAAGCGATCTTTTTTGGTGGCGGCTGTTCATCATCCGAAGAATCACTGGATGAAGAATCTTGCTTCTTTACTGGTGTCTTTTTGGGTGTCTTGGCTGCAGGAGTGGCAGCAGCAGGAGCTACTTTCTTAGCTGTTGGCTTCTCATCCTCAGAAGAAGAGTCGCTTGATGACGACTCCTTTTTCTTTACCGGTGTCTTTGTGGCTGGCTTGGCTGGAGGAGTGGCAGCAGCTGGCTTCTTGGCTGGTGGCTTCTCGTCCTCAGAAGACGAGTCGCTTGACGACGACTCCTGCTTTTTTACCGGTGTCTTTTTGGGTGTCTTGGCTGCAGGAGTGGCAGCTGGCTTGGCTGCAGGAGTAGCAGCAGCTGGCTTCTTGGCTGGTGGCTTCTCGTCCTCAGAAGACGAGTCGCTTGATGACGACTCCTGCTTCTTTGCCGGTGTTTTTGTGACTGGCTTGGCTGCAGCTGCAGGAGTAGCAGCAGCTGGCTTCTTGGCTGGTGGCTTCTCGTCCTCAGAAGACGAGTCGCTTGATGACGACTCCTGCTTCTTTGCCGGTGTTTTTGTGACTGGCTTGGCTGCAGCTGCAGGAGTAGCAGCAGCTGGCTTCTTGGCTGGTGGCTTCTCGTCCTCAGAAGACGAGTCGCTTGATGACGACTCCTGCTTTTTTACCGGTGTCTTTTTGGTGTCTTGGCTGGAGGAGTTGCAGCAGCTGGCTTCTTGGCTGGTGGCTTCTCGTCCTCAGAAGACGAGTCGCTTGATGACGACTCCTGCTTTTTTACCGGTGTCTTTTTAGGTGTCTTGCTGGAGGAGTGGCAGCAGCTGGCTTCTTGGCTGGTGGCTTCTCGTCCTCAGAAGACGAGTCGCTTGACGACGACTCCTGCTTTTTTACCGGTGTCTTTTTGGGTGTCTTGGCTGCAGGAGTGGCAGCAGCTGGCTTGGCTGCAGGAGTGGCAGCAGCTGGCTTCTTGGCTGGTGGCTTCTCGTTCTCAGAAGACGAGTCGGTTGATGAGTCCTCAGCCACTACCTTCTTACCAACGGGCTTGACAGGCGCAGCCTTTTTGACTGGCGGCTTAGCGTCAGACGAATCAGAATCAGAATCGCTTGATGATTCGGCAGGCACAGGACGCTTCTGTGGTTTTTTTGCAGCTGATCCAGTCTTGCTGGGACTCGGGATCACTTTGCCTCCAGGGGTTGTTGGCTTTTTCACTTTCTCATCTTCGGATGATGAGTCCTCAGAGGACGACGATTGCTGACGCGGCATTTTAGGCATGCAGGCATAAGAAACGGAAACGAAAATATATTTAAATTCACTTTATTGTCGCCACCTTGAAAACATTTCACTAACTTCGTTTGAAAACTAAATGTAAATCGACAAATTACGACTATAAATAACTGCCAAACGCAATGACGAGTAGATAGAGCTAAGATTCTTTAGATTCTGATTCTGAAACAAAAGCATACATCTACGAGCAACGAGACTACGCTCGTAAGTACCTTCACTAGCAATTTTTAAGGTACAATAATCGCAAAATAAAGATTAACTCGAAACCGCATGCTTCTGATGGAAGCAAAAGTCAATGGTAGCTCGTATATTTCAGGTCAAAAGAGCGTAAAGCATCATAATAATTAAGTTTGAACAATAAATTATTGGGCGCCTCGGCGTATTCCAGGAAAAGTTTCATTGGAGTACAAATAATGTGGTATTTTAAAAAGCAATATGGCTAAGCATAAACTGAAAAATAATGAAAGAAACAAAATATTTTCCAAGTTTCAAATTCAACTTATCTGTAACAAAATGTTTCTTCGGCAAAAGGGTTTGCGTTAAACCAATGTAACCTAAGACAGGCCGCTCAGATGGCGGTACAGCCGCTCATAGAAGGAGCGCTGCATGCAACGTGTCACTGTCCCGCCAGATTCAGCATCAGCATCGGGGTCAGATTTTTCGTTTGTATTAAGCTCCGCATCTTTCAATGGAGCACGAGCTGGCGCTAGACTGCCCTTACGGCCGCATCGCAGAAATCGGCAAATACTGCTATTGGCTGGAAAGCCAAGCTAAGAAGAGGACTACGCAGCACTGTAAAGTCGGCGTGGTCCCAGGACAGATTCGGCTGTACGCCAGCCAGATCAGTAGCGTTTGTGTAGTACCAGCGACCCTGTTCTGGCTGCTCCGAACTCAACTCGCCGCCAATAGAGTGCGAGCCGCCAATAGGATAACGCTGACTGGCAATTGGTACTAGGCCGTCGTTGTGGCACCAATCTAGGTCGAGGTCTGGACGGTAAAACTCCTGATGTAACCGATGATCAGCATCTGTAGAATGGTTCCGATGTTTAATACGCACTCTGCGCGAGCACATATAGCGACAAGAGGGCAGAAAAAATGAGCGACAGTCTCGACTTGGAGTCGCACAGTTCGAACAAGAAGTTCCTGGCGCTGTGCACTTTGCAACGCAGGACAGATAGTACGTGGATAAAAAGTCATCAAGGAATCCCGAATAATTGATGCGAGAGCAGCCTTGAATGGACAAATCGTAAGCCAGGTTATCAGTTCCAGCGAAAATTCCGCTGGAGCGCAGTCGAGATGGATAAGCAACATCAGTGTCGGATAGGCCCCAATGTTCCAGAATCCAGTTGCGCGGCAATAGGCGACTAAAAACGTTCAGCATGCGCGGCCAACGAAATAAGCCGGTAGCTTCGTCGCAGCCGAACATATAGACAGCGGGCGAGCCGTTGAGCGGACTGGCCAGGCAAGTTACGGATGTGACCCAATTGGACTCGGTGCCCTCCGACCAGAAATCATCAGCCAACAGGCGCTGGAGAGTTCTAGAAGTGTTTCCACCGGCCGAGTGTCCAACTAGATGGATTGGCTGCTCAGCGCACCAGTCTGGGTGGAGGCCTCGGCCAGTAAAGTCCGGGCCCCATCGCTCGTGGCCATGCAAGGCCGAGTGCTCTTCGCCATAGTCTGTACGGCATCCGCGAAGCTGCGCGTATAGCTCGCATGCTCGGTCATGCTGCGAACTGATTGGGCCAACACCGGCCTCCAAGACTGTCAGGCCGCTGGTGTCCGTGCGAGAATCCACAGCCGTCTCCCAGTAGGAGACGGCGCCGCTAGGCAGAACCAGCTGGCCTGGGCCCCAGCCTAGCAGGCCGTGCACCAGAGCCACGTGACGCGTCTTGGCCAGGTGAGTGCGCATGCTCCCCCAGCTGATGGACGCCGCCCGATTCTGCCGCAGGCATGAAAATTAATTATAAGCGTTATTTAGCAAGTAGCTTTGATTTCCTTTCAAAAAAGGCCAACCAAAATTAACTGTTTAAGCATTAAGAGTCTGTATAACTCGAATGAGGATCTGCAAGATGGCGAATTGAATAGAGCTTTTAAGCCTTGCTATAAAAAATAAAAATACTAGTTAATGACATTTTAAAGACATACAAACACAAGAAACGCTATATACGTAACCAAAAGGTGGTAAAATCAAACGTATATTTTTGTTTAATACGCAAATCAGCGCCACTAGAGAAGTACAGGAACAAACGGTCACAAAGATAAGCGGACCCTATTGCATAGCATTGCGCTGCTTTAATATATAAACTATCAGCTCAAATTTGCATAATAAAATGCTTTAAAACACAGAAAAAAATAAACCAATACCAGAGCAGTCAGATGCAAAGTAGATTCGTTGGCGAATTGCCGTTAGAAGAGAGCTTCATAAAGTGCTTATTTAGTTGTGTGCCAAATATTCCAGTGAAAGATAAAAAATCGTGTAGGGGATGATTTTGTTTTGCAAAAGATATAAGCTTCATCGAAAAAAACTAGTGGATATATGTATATAAAAATATGATTTATTTTGAAAATGATTACATTCTGCATAGTGTGTTACCTTTAATAATTTTATTATTTAAACTGATTTTTCACCCATAAACAAGTGATGTTTACGAAGAATAAAAACGAAAAAATGCAACTAAACAATCCAATTGGAAGCTTTAAACCAGTCAAGGCAAGTGGCACCAATCGATGGTCGATTTTCCAACCGACTTCAAATAGTCGTTGGCTTCCTTAAAGTACATTTTGCCAAAGAAGCCGCCCCGATTAACGGCCAGAGGCGACGGATGAGCGCCGCAAATGACCTTGTGCTTGCGCTTATCAATTTTGGCGCCCTTTTTCTGGGCATAGTTGCCCCACAGTATGAATACTAGGCCTGCGCAGCGAGAGTTGAGCGTAGCGACCACGGCGTCAGTGAACGTCTCCCAGCCGCGGCCCTGATGCGAATTCGCCTCACCGCGGCGAACAGTGAGCACAGCGTTGAGCAGTAGCACACCTTGCTCAGCCCAGCCAGTCAGATCGCCATGTCCTGGATGCTGAAACTTGTCCGGAAAATTGTTCGACACCTCTTTGTAAATGTTGAGCAGGCTGGGAGGCGGCACGGTCGGCCGGCGGACCGAGAAGCAGAGCCCGTGGGCCTGGTTAGGGCCGTGATAGGGGTCCTGGCCCAGGATGACCACCTTCACCTCCTGCAGGCGGCAGGCGCGAGTCCAGGAGAAGACCTCCCAGGCGGAGGGTAGATTGTCTTGCTGGAGCGCTCGGCCCGAACAAATTCAGCCAGCTGGACAAAGTAAGTCTTAGTGAGCTCAGGCTTCAGGGCCTGCATCCAGCTGATACCGAAGTCAACCACCAGCGACTGAACAGCGGCTGGCTGGGCGCTCAGAAACTGGCTCTGGTTCTCCTTTCCAAAGCTGGATGGCGAAGCTAGAAACGCGTTGAGATTCTGCTGCGGCCGCGGCGGTGTCTCAGTTGATACGCGGGGACGCTTCGGCTCGGAATTTTTCATCTCCCCGGAGCAGTCTTTGTCCTCGTCTTTGTCGGCGCTCAAAGGTCGCTTATCCATGGACTTGCGGCTTTCCTGCTGATTCTGTAGCCAATTGGACCTTGACTCAACTTTTTCATCCTTTCTTTCTTGATCGGGCGTCGAAGTTTGGTCAGCGTCCTGCTTGGACGAGGAAGATTTCTCGCCATCTTTTGGCATTGTTTTAAAGAACTTAGAAATTTGAGTCTGAGCCATTGCCTGTCTAGTCTGTCTGCTAGTGCGCTGGATGGCGAAGTGCGCGATTTGAGCTAGCATGAATGCGAGAGGATATTCATAATGCTTAGTACACGAATCATCACGCTAAATTACTCACACTAATGACTTAAAATACGACGAAAGCCTTCACTGGCCATTCTCCGCCAATGGGCTCCCCTAAAAGGGGATAAATAAGGATTTTTGGGGCTTAGCCTTAAGTCTATGCCCAAAACTAAGCGTGACTCAACGTTTTATGGCCTAGAAGTAAAATTCTCTATGCCTGAAATTCTAGGTTAGGGTGTTTGCCACGACGCTTGTGTTTCAGAGTCGGAAATCTGTATGGTCTATGGCCCAACCCAATTTTTATATGCTATCGGGCGCTTTTATTCATTTCCAATTCTAGTCGTATATGTCTATCAGCTGTGTTTCACAGTCGGAAATTTGCGTAGTCTAAGGTCCAACCTGTCTTTAATCTGTATGCTTTCAACTGGGCCACAATACTTGCTTTGAAATTCTCTACTTGATTGTCATTTAACCAGAGAGAACAGCTTTAAACAGCTGGCTTGGCTTGCTGTCTGTGGGAGAGAGCAGCTTGGAATTGCGAGCTGTCCACTTAATTGGCTGTACTGTCTATGGCCGAGTGTGCTGTTTCATGGCATTTACTTGATCGGCCTTATTATCAACTTGACTGACGAAATCAATACAGCTTTTTGCAGCCCATTTGGGCTTACTCGCATTGAATTTAATCCAAGATATGCTTGCTAAGTAATGGTAGCAATGGTAGCGGCTATGAAACCCAATCATTAGTTACAGCTGCGCAAAGCAATCTATTCACTGTACTAACACAAGGTGACGTAAAAAATTCAATCTGCTTAACTATAACAAAAAGAGCATTTTTAGTATGGTCAAAACTCCGCTTCGAGCAGAAGTCTTTGGTCTCTGTTTGACAGTCTAGCATATGGTCCACGATTCTGGGGCTGATCTTGCTCCGCCGCAGCAGTTGCAAATGAAGCATTGCTCTCGTCTTCACTGCTTGTGACAGTCATGTCTAAATGAACATCTAGGGTTAAAACTACAGAGCGGATAGGCCCAAATGGGCCGCAAAAGGCTATGCTATAATCTAAACTATGAAATCTATTAAAAATGAAAACGAAAAATGTGCAGTTGTCATCAAGGTTATATTTGTCAAAACGATGACGGATATATAAATAATCAAAAAAGGTGAGGGAAAATACCATCAAGTTTTAAAAAAAACGGACTAGGATTACATTCTGGTACGAACAGTGCAATACGATAAAGATCGAACAGTGGGTCAAGATGGACTTTGTTCACAGATAAATGTTTAGGAATGCACATATTTACATAACGTATGAGGAAAGTAGAGTATAAGACTGTAAAAAAGTTTTTGCTATTTTCGTCCACTACATATGGTTAAGCAGGGTAAAGTATACATAAGTAAAGTATAACATAATCAAGTCAACTGAAGACAATGATATTCATTCAAACACAAACAGAAATTGAAGTGTCAGAGAGGCTTGCTTGAAAAAGTCTACTATAGAAACACACAGCAACACACAAAGTTAATGCTTGCCAAACAAGTACTTGAAAAATTCACTAAAATGAAAAAATAAACAGAGAACTGACCTAATTAGGCTATTACGGTGTAAATTTATTGATAACAGGAGGATGTGCAAGTCAGCTAAAAGGAAATAATTTTCATTACCTGGCCACTCTATCAGCATAATAGAAGTATCAATATAATGTAGGAATCATTGCAACGTTAAGAACACAATTTGCGTTCAATGCAGGGTAAAATACTGTTAGTTCATCAGCAGCAAACTAAAATATTCAGAACAATTATTACACATAAGTATTATAACTAACAATGCAAACATCGGTGAAGAAGATAAATATATTTGTTGTGCGAATTGATATCGAATTGAAATTTGATTGTTGGCTAGCGATAAATAAATATGCGAAAATACATCTGATATATGCACACAGAGATGAGCTCAGCAACAGTTAAAATGACATGCATCTCTGAAAATAAATAAATAAATAGATTAGCAATATGCCTAATTCGCTGCATGGTTGCTATGCTATCACAGCTGGGTGAAATAGAGCTCATTAGAAGCTCATTAGAATCTGCTTAAATTAGAAGCCCAACTCAAAAAGAAAGATTAAAATCAATCAATACCAAGACAATACACCGCATGTCAATGTGTACAACAAACGATTGAGGTAATCATAAGTAGCAAAAACCAAGTAGACAGAAGCGCCCAGTCACAACCGGCTATCCTCTCTGGAGCCCGAGGCCCCGGTCGATTCGTACAGCTCGAAATTGTCGTCCTCGTCTGGATCGTCCTCGTTGGCCGAGATTGTGACAACTGCTGTTGTCCGAGCGTTGCTGATGACGAGTGCGGACCAGCTAACGGGAGTTATATAATGATTGATATCAACCAGAGCGAGTTAATCACTTGGGGACTTACAGCCTTAGCCACAGATTTCATATTACCCAGATGTGTCCCTCCAGCATTCGCTAATGTATTTAGTGGCAGTCTAGGAGGCTCCAGGGGTTGTAGCCTAGTGTTTAGAGCGTCGTACTCACGACTTAAAGGTGGGGGTTCGATTTCAGATCCCACTGGAACAATTTGTGTCCTTGAGCAAGACACTTAACTCTGCATTGCTTCAGTTCAACCAGCTGTAAAATGGGTGCCAGCATTAGCTGGGGTAATTGAGGGTGTGCGTGGCGACCCCCAGTCCTTGGACTGAACAGCCGTACGCAGCCTTCAGATGCGACGCGCAATAGCTGCGGCTGAGCTGTCGGTTGCACATCTGCCCATTGGGACAGGTGTAATCAATTATTATTATTATAGGAGGCTCCAAAAACTCCAGGGGTTAGGGCCACAGACACTAGCTGCCGCTGCTAATGCTACAGTCTATGGTCTAATGCGGCTGGAGTGGCCCATCTAGGGGCATATAGCATCTGTGATATTAGCTAAAGATAGGCCATGAAAACTTTAAGCTGCTGGCCATAGACCCACAGCCTTAACAGTCTATGGTAAAATAGCACAGTGGCGCATTAAAATTCTAGCCATAGTTTATGGTCAGCCCAGCAGGAGCGGAGTTTTTCTATTTCTAGCTCCGGCGTAGAGAGTAAACCCTATCGAAGTCTAGTACATTAAGTAGTATATGCAGTTTTCTTTAATTCAAAGCGGACAAACCTTGGTATCGGGAGTTAGGTCTCCTGTTGAGCTCTTCGCCTTCCTCTGCGCGGCCCCGGCCGGGCTGCAATGGAAAGAGATTGACAGCAACAATGGGAAACTTTGAACACAATAATAAATATAAGTTAGTTACGCACGTTATTTAATAGTTACTTAAGGCCTAATGCTACACATGGTTAGTAGAACCTTATCAGTATATTAGTAATAGTACTTAGTTAATTAAAGAAAACGAGTTCGGAAAAAAATGAAGTGCTCACTTATGCATGGAAATAGCGTAGAATAAAGAATAAAGAGAATGACTCGAACAGTTAAGAAAGACAACAGATTACAGAACTTGGGGTTTGAATACGAAAATTTGCAGAAAAATGAGAATATCGCATCACTTCTCACCCGGAACCGGTGAAGCTGCGTAAGAGTAATAATGCAATAATAATTATGCATAATAATAGTTCGAATATAACTGGCATGAGGCTGAGCACAATAACAGCTCCATCATATTCCATAGCGAGCACTCTGACTGGCATGAGGCTGAGCACAATAACAGCTCCATCATATTCCATAGCGAGCACTCTGACTGGCATGAGGCTGAGCACAATAACAGCTCCATCATATTCCATAGCGAGCACTCTGACTGGCATGAGGCTGAGCACAATAACAGCTCCATCATATTCCATAGCGAGCACTCTGACTGGCATGAGGCTGAGCACAATAACAGCTCCATCATATTCCATAGCGAGCACTCTGACTGGCATGGGGCTGAGCACAATAACAGCTCCATCATATTCCAT
This sequence comes from Macrostomum lignano, assembly GCA_002269645.1. Taxonomy (NCBI): domain Eukaryota; kingdom Metazoa; phylum Platyhelminthes; family Macrostomidae; genus Macrostomum; species Macrostomum lignano. Next base: position 75,663 of record NIVC01002831.1, on the reverse strand, counting down.
AGCGAGCACTCTGACTGGCATGAGGCTGAGCACAATAACAGCTCCATCATATTCCATAGCGAGCACTCTGACTGGCATGAGGCTGAGCACAATAACAGCTCCATCATATTCCATAGCGAGCACTCTGACTGGCATGAGGCTGAGCACAATAACAGCTCCATCATATTCCATAGCGAGCACTCTGACTGGCATGAGGCTGAGCACAATAACAGCTCCATCATATTCCATAGCGAGCACTCTGACTGGCATGGGGCTGAGCACAATAACAGCTCCATCATATTCCATAGCGAGCACTCTGACTGGCATGAGGCTGAGCACAATAACAGCTCCATCATATTCCATAGCGAGCACTCTGACTGGCATGAGGCTGAGCACAATAACAGCTCCATCATATTCCATAGCGAGCACTCTGACTGGCATGAGGCTGAGCACAATAACAGCTCCATCATATTCCATAGCGAGCACTCTGACTGGCATGAGGCTGAGCACAATAACAGCTCCATCATATTCCATAGCGAGCACTCTGACTGGCATGAGGCTGAGCACAATAACAGCTCCATCATATTCCATAGCGAGCACTCTGACTGGCATGAGGCTGAGCACAATAACAGCTCCATCATATTCCATAGCGAGCACTCTGACTGGCATGAGGCTGAGCACAATAACAGCTCCATCATATTCCATAGCGAGCACTCTGACTGGCATGAGGCTGAGCACAATAACAGCTCCATCATATTCCATAGCGAGCACTCTGACTGGCATGGGGCTGAGCACAATAACAGCTCCATCATATTCCATAGCGAGCACTCTGACTGGCATGAGGCTGAGCACAATAACAGCTCCATCATATTCCATAGCGAGCACTCTGACTGGTATGAGGCTAAGCATATTGCTACTCATTTTAAACGTCACTCAGGTAAATGCAAACAACAAGAAAAGGTTTTAACGTTCGAATGCTAAATAGTTCAATTATTTTATCTCGAAATTACTAGACAAAAACTTGTTGCGCCAGTCAACTAAAAAGTCTACGAAAATTAATAATCTATCAAAAATAGTTAAATAATATACTAATAATAGTAGTGGAAGTGTATATCTAAACTAAGCATTACAGCAAATGTAGCTATCATTATAATCAATGGAAAAATTCTCACCAAATATGTCCGCGCCTCCCGGGAGCCCCGGCGCCAGCGGCCCTTGAAGCAGCCGGCCGGACCGCCCGGGCTCAGCTCGGCGTCGGCGCCCGCGATCGACGCGTCGCTGCCGGCCGCGGGAGACGCCGGCTGCGGCTGCTGCTGACTGCTGCACACGGGCAGCTGTGTCAGCTGATCTAACTCGACGAATTCTCGCTCCTGCGTATAGGCGAGTAGGATTGCATAGGCGAGTAGACAGACAGACAGATACACAGACAGACACTAAGACAGACAGAGACAGACTGCCAGACAGACACTAAGACAGACAGACACTAAGACAGACATACAGACAGAGACAGACATACAGACAGAGACAGACAGACAGACAGACACACAGTAAAACAGAGAGACAATAAGACAGACATACAGTAAAACAGGCAGACAGACACACTAAGACAGACAGACAGACAGACAGACAGACAGACAGACAGATAGAGACAGACTGCTAGACAGACAGACAGACAGATAGAGACAGACTGCCAGACAGACAGACAGACAGAAACTAAGACAGACAGACAGACAGATAGACAGACTGCCAGACAGACAGACTGCCAGATAGACAGACAGAGACAGACAGACAAACAGAGACAGACTGCCAGACAGACAGACAGACAGACAGACAGACGGACAGACAGACAAACACAGACAGACAGACGATGCTTCTAGCCTTCTAATCTACACTCACGGTAGTCCGCTCAAGGCAGGTGAGCAGGTGATGATGCTGCAATTCGAACACGTCCTCCCTTCTGTCTGCCGACGATCCCGAATCGTCGCCGGCGCCACTGCCCCTGATGCTGCCGCATTCAGCGCCTCCGATCTCCGTCTCCTGGAGTCGCTGACGCTCCTCGGCCCGTTTTTTGCTGCTAATAAAAGCGGCACCCGAGGCGTTCTTAGCCATGCGAATCCGGGCCAGCCGGGCCTTCTACAATCGGATTGGAGTTGACATGACAGGCCTCGCAGACCGTAAGATCAAATGCCGACAGAACAGGAGACGAATAGTTCTCACAGTCGGTCTATTTAAGCATTTATAAGATTCTGGGGCTCTCAACTCAAGGTCAAGTAACCATTCGCAGAACTGCGGGCACCCTGGCGCAACGCCTTCGGTGACATCGTCTCGCAATCAGCGGTGAGGCGATTCTGCCCATTCCGCTGACTCCAATGCTGTACGCAGGCACGCACTTATACACACTCTCACACAGAATGTACAGCGGCCCTGACTTGCTAACCGTCAGGCATCGTGATGCCTTGGGGGTTGGCCCTCATGGCTGTGAATGGCACGCCAACCTCTTGGCCAATTAATTCGTTTACAAGCCCCAAATCAATGTGTTTAGCGCAGGGGTGGTGGCGCGAGACTCAAGACGCGCTTACCACCGAGCTGCTCTGCCACAAAGCACACTGATGGGTAAAATTTTATAATTATGATTTGATACGAGTATGTACTCAATTTTGAGAATTTAAAGCGCCGCAAAAAACAAAAGTAAATACTAGAAAGCTGCTTCCAGTTCGCAAAATTTGCATTTATTGAGAGATGTCAAATAATTAAGTCTAGCTAAAATAGAAATCTTTGAGGAAAAAAATCACCTGAATATAATAATCGATTTTGAGATTAGAAATGCATTCGTATTTTTCTCTCTAACTTCTCTGCAGGAAAAGTTAAATGCAAAAGGAAATGAGAGCAGCAGCATGTCCTTATGCCTTCGAAATCAGCTCTGGGAGAGTGACATGAAAGTGAAAATCAATCAGGCTCGGTGCAGACTAAATTTACTGCCATTTTGGTACTTTGGACAGAGGTTAAACAATACTGATGATGAAATGACTATTATTTGCAAACATTGATTACCTTTGAGCACAATCGCATAATTTGGGAGGCCCTTATGCACCAACTGGCATTTCTTAGCATTTACCATTCAACTATGGTGCCACTTGGCATAGATGGATCAATGAAGAGACCGTGAACACTGAGAAGGTGATGTGCAGCTGCTGGACTTGCATATAGTTTAAGTAATAATAATAAATGACGTACCTTTTGCGCCTTACGCTTGTCTGCCCGCTGATTCTGATGGTAGATGCGGGAAAAATTCGACACAATGACTGGCACGGGCAGGGCGATAACAAGGACGCCGGATAAAGAGCAGACACCGCCAACTATTTTGCCGATAATGGTGGACGGCACAATGTCGCCATAGCTGCAAGTTTGTAGTGAAAAACGGGGGGCAAAGTCAGATTATTATCGGAGATAGGGAACATAGATCAGATCGCATGGCCCGTAGCATTCAGTCCTGACATTATTAGCATAAAATCACGGCAGCCGCCACTGGGGATTGCGGACGGGAAAAGGGAATAAAATGAAATACAAAAATAAAAAAGACAAGAGCACCGAGTCAAAAGGAAATATTGAAATAAGACTAGAGACGGCGGCAATCCCAAAGGAACGCGAGATACATACATGGTTCGTGTATAATGCAGCGAGGGCAGAAGAAAATTCATTTTTCAAGCGGCAAACAAGAGGCCAGCCGGTAGCTAGAAGGGAGGCAAACGGGACGAAAAGTAGAAAGCGAGACGAATGGCGGCACACCGCAATGTCCCACGAGGAGATGCTCGCGAAATATAATCTGAATGGAGCGCCCAGGGGCCGCATACCGTAAGAAAAGAGTAAGCATAAATACTACTTATTTAGTATTATTATATAGAGACTGCACGAGTCCATTATCAGCCTTATCTGTTTCAAGAGCAAACTTTAGCAGGAACTTGGGAATGATAAGCTTAACACTTAGTACATTTGGCATTGCACTTACAATAATGTCAGTATGTCTAGTGCCTATGCGCTAAGCAGATCTTCAGCAAAACGAATTCTGATGGCTTCAGATCATATCTATAGTCAGTTATACTGAGTCGCACTGTGTTGTCTAGCAAATGTCTACAAAGCTTTAAAGCCTTACGAAGCTACGAAGTGATCACTACCCCCTTTTACTATGTTGGCTGTCACAGACATGCGTTAGGTTTCATCACTAGCAACCTAGCATATGCGCCAGCAGATCTATGCATCTGCAGCAGAGCAGCTGAGAGAGGAAACCAAAGAAATGGTTGATAGGGGGAAGAGAGTGAAAGAAAGCAGACTATAGAGGCTTGCAGTAGCCAGGGCCAAGATTGGGGACGGGGTGTGCTGTTGTGGGATATCGGATGGCTAGGAGAGGGGGGTGGAACGGCTATCTGAGCTGGGGAGCCATAGAGACAAACAGCTCGCAGGCAGGGATAGATGGGAACGGGAATAGAGAGGGATAGAGACCCCGCATCCAACTGATTTATCATTTCAAACGCGAGGCCCTCCAGGCGTTGGAAAGCGCCGAGTGGTAGCAGGCGAGAATAGAAAAAGATAGAGAAGCCTATAGAACTGAGAGAGGGTTGGCAGGGATGAGAAAAACAGAGAAAGCAGGGTAGAGTCAGCTAAGTGTGGCCGGCAGCAACGGGAGGGAGAAATAAATAAGAGAGATTAGGGAAGCGTTTGATTCCCGATAAATCGATGCGGCGCAAGGCCAGACCCATGCCAGTGTTGGCAGGGTCAATCTAAAAGCAGATTTTCAGCTGCTGAAAAACACTGTCATGCAATATTATTTTCGGATGGACAGGCGCATTAAAACCCGCCAGACACCGCTGTCTACCAACAGGCACCGGACTCGGTCCATTGTTTTATAGAGGGCAACATTTGATTCCGTTAGGCTAACAATAGAAGCTTGTAGAAGCGCTCGTCTGCTTTGGAATGACCGAAGACCAAAAAAACCGACGAGCGTCGAGAGATGGCAAGACCACAGCTGAGCAAAAAATGGGCGAGAAGAGGACAGCTACAAAATTGGCGACAGCACTAAATCGAATTTGCCGACCGTGCTGAGCCGCCAGTTCGCATCAGCATAGGCACTAAGGCGAACGCGCCACAAGCACCGTAGTGTCGCATAGAAGCTGTGTCGAATTATTCCTAACCGACAAATTCTCTCACCCCAATCCAGCATCCAAATGTGCAATTCTACATTTTTTCTCCATCATCGCACGGGCTGAACATATTAAATTTTCTATCATATGTCAAAAGCCTAATGGCGAATGCAATGCCCTAGACGCAGTGGCGAAAGACCACGAGAGAGATCGAACTAAATAGCGATATTGCTGCAGTGTCTGCGATGCGGCGCCTCCGTGGAAGTGCAGACATGCAAATTACGGCCTTGTAGACGGCACCCAGAGCCAGTCTTACCCGGACTATTAGATTTCGTAGAAAGTGGAGAGCCTGTTTAACAAGATGCCAGCAGGAGACACTTCCTGCAATTCACAGTCCCATCTTTGTAGTTGTGAGTCATTTTCGTTAGCGAAATTTTGTGCTGTAAAAGTACAGTCAGTGTACGGGCTATAACCTATACTTGAAGAGCAAAGACTAAACACTATTAAATTATCCGAAGACTCGGATTGTTCGCCAGACCTATGCAACCAATTGTCTGTAGCCTTTTTTAAAAGCAGGAGACTGTGTACGACCTGGCGCACTTTAAGCGACATGGTCACACAACCGGCAAGAGGCATTGCTACCCATTCCACAGACTCGTCTGAGCAGGCACACAAGCGCGCGGATACGTACGCAGTCATACGCACAGGTCAGGCACACACTCACACAGGTGTACAGCGGCTCTAACTTTAATTATCGTTAGCCATGTACACTTCCCTGTGCCTTGGGGGTTGGGCCTCAAGGGCGTTAATTGCAGGAGCAGAGGTAAGCCGAGATTCCAGTCTAGTCCCAAATTAATGTGACTGCACTTGAAATCCAGCCTGGGTCGCTGCCCTCCTGTCTGCTGCCTAACAAAAGCACTAGACTGTTCTAGTACCAGCCCATCAGGGGATCCTTATTTGTTATGAACTGTCTTAATTAGCTGAAAAGTGATACACTAGCAGTACAGCTGTTTGTAGAGTAATTACGAGTAATTTAGCAAAGCTGACGGCTAATCACTGTTGAAGAGCATAATAAATTAAAAATTAAATCGAAACTGATTTTAAAAGGTATTTCAATAAAGTAGCAAAACTAATCATAGCCATGGTTGTGTCAAAGCCTGTTCCTTGTGCCAAGAGGGGGTTGTAGCCTAGAGGTTAGAGGCTTAGAGCGTCGGACTCACGACTTGAAGGTCGGGGGTTCCATTCTCGACCCACTGAGAAAAATCTGTGTCCTTGAGCAAGACACTTAACTCTGCATTGCTTCAGTTCAACCAGCTGTAAAATGGGTGCCAGCATTAGCTGGGGTAATTGAGGCTGTGCGTGGCGACCCCCAGTCCTTGGACTGAACAGCCGTACGCAGCCTTCAGATGCGCCGCGCAATAGCTACGGCTGAGCTGTCGGTTGCACATCTGGCCTATGTGCCAAGAAGAACACGGAAATAGGCCGAAGAAACATGAATATTGTTGTCGATTATTTTAAAACCTTAGAATGAGCGGCTGAAGCCATTGAAGGCCGGTCAAACAACTCTGATTCGACGCAGAAACTGGAGAGATGAATTCAATTGAAGCTGGGCTAGCGGCTGAAGCCATTGAAGGCCGGTCAAACAACTCTGATTCGACGCAGAAACTGGAGAGATGAATTCAATTGAAGCTGGACTAGCGGCTGAAGCCATTGAAGGCCGGTCAAACAACTCTGATTCGACGCAGAAACTGGAGAGATGAATTCAATTGAAGCTGGACTAGCGGCTGAAGCCATTGAAGGCCGGTCAAACAACTCTGATTCTACGCAGAAACTGGAGAGATGAATTCAATTGAAGCTGGGCTAGCGGCTGAAGCCATTGAAGGCCGGTCAAACAACTCTGATTCGACGCAGAAACTGGAGAGATGAATTCAATTGAAGCTGGACTAGCGGCTGAAGCCATTGAAGGCCGGTCAAACAACTCTGATTCTACGCAGAAACTGGAGAGATGAATTCAATTGAAGCTGGGCTAGCGGCTGAAGCCATTGAAGGCCGGTCAAACAACTCTGATTCTACGCAGAAACTGGAGAGATGAATTCAATTGAAGCTGGGCTAGCGGCTGAAGCCATTGAAGGCCGGTCAAACAACTCTGATTCGACGCAGAAACTGGAGAGATGAATTCAATTGAAGCTGGGCTAGCGGCTGAAGCCATTGAAGGCCGGTCAAACAACTCTGATTCTACGCAGAAACTGGAGAGATGAATTCAATTGAAGCTGGGCTAGCGGCTGAAGCCATTGAAGGCCGGTCAAACAACTCTGATTCGACGCAGAAACTGGAGAGATGAATTCAATTGAAGCTGGGCTAGCGGCTGAAGCCATTGAAGGCCGGTCAAACAACTCTGATTCGACGCAGAAACTGGAGAGATGAATTCAATTGAAGCTGGGCTAGCGGCTGAAGCCATTGAAGGCCGGTCAAACAACTCTGATTCGACGCAGAAACTGGAGAGATGAATTCAATTGAAGCTGGGCTAGCGGCTGAAGCCATTGAAGGCCGGTCAAACAACTCTGATTCGACGCAGAAACTGGAGAGATGAATTCAATTGAAGCTGGACTAGCGGCTGAAGCCATTGAAGGCCGGTCAAACAACTCTGATTCGACGCAGAAACTGGAGAGATGAATTCAATTGAAGCTGGACTAGCGGCTGAAGCCATTGAAGGCCGGTCAAACAACTCTGATTCTACGCAGAAACTGGAGAGATGAATTCAATTGAAGCTGGGCTAGCGGCTGAAGCCATTGAAGGCCGGTCAAACAACTCTGATTCGACGCAGAAACTGGAGAGATGAATTCAATTGAAGCTGGGCTAGCGGCTGAAGCCATTGAAGGCCGGTCAAACAACTCTGATTCGACGCAGAAACTGGAGAGATGAATTCAATTGAAGCTGGGCTAGCGGCTGAAGCCATTGAAGGCCGGTCAAACAACTCTGATTCGACGCAGAAACTGGAGAGATGAATTCAATTGAAGCTGGACTAGCGGCTGAAGCCATTGAAGGCCGGTCAAACAACTCTGATTCTACGCAGAAACTGGAGAGATGAATTCAATTGAAGCTGGGCTAGCGGCTGAAGCCATTGAAGGCCGGTCAAACAACTCTGATTCTACGCAGAAACTGGAGAGATGAATTCAATTGAAGCTGGGCTAGCGGCTGAAGCCATTGAAGGCCGGTCAAACAACTCTGATTCTACGCAGAAACTGGAGAGATGAATTCAATTGAAGCTGGGCTAGCGGCTGAAGCCATTGAAGGCCGGTCAAACAACTCTGATTCGACGCAGAAACTGGAGAGATGAATTCAATTGAAGCTGGGCTAGCGGCTGAAGCCATTGAAGGCCGGTCAAACAACTCTGATTCGACGCAGAAACTGGAGAGATGAATTCAATTGAAGCTGGACTAGCGGCTGAAGCCATTGAAGGCCGGTCAAACAACTCTGATTCTACGCAGAAACTGGAGAGATGAATTCAATTGAAGCTGGACTAACTGCACCATACTTGACAAGTGCATCATAAAATTCTTCACCACACCTATACTAGACAAGAGCAGTATTCCATCATGCATGCGTGTCGGTCAGGGCAGCTGGAAAAATCCTGGACAGACAGGAGGCGTCTTGTAAATAATTCGCACTGACCAAATCAGACGGTGTGGAGAGGCCAGGCTTAGCCTATTTTACTAGAAGCTCACCTCGCGCCCGCATGTAATGGAAAAATCTAGACCTGGATTTCTAGCGGCTGTCAGGCGCCTAAGGTTTGTTTGTTTGTTTGATCAGTAACTATTTCACACCAGTAGAGCAGTGACAAGTGCACAAGCTTTACTATTTAATATACATAGTAATATTGAACCTGATTTATCATACTCTTGTGTATGATTTCAAAACTGCACTCGCCGTAAGTTCTGCGCCTGCTCAACCTATCGATTAAATTGATGACCAACAAGGTTAATTAATCTGTTTGACACGATAAATAAGTGACCAGGATAAGCAGGGTCGATTAACAAAAGACTCATTGCTTTTACAATGAATAATGCAGCTTCAGCTCTAGTCTGCAAGTACACTGAACCAAATTTGTACAAATATAGGGCGGACCAAGCGCTCACTCAGCACCAGGGGAGAGGTCGAGAAAAGACTGTTTGAACGAGGGCTGGCCTAGAAAAAAAGCACACGAACTCATTAAACTATCCGGCCTTCACTGGCCGCTTGCATCAATTCATTAATCGACTGCGAGCCAAGATGAATTTGCACGGCACAAACAGCAAATCTATGCAGGCTTTAGTCAAGCTCAGTCAGCAGCAGGCTTCTACTAAGCATTCTTCAGACCCCAAAAAACTGCACCCTATCCCAAAGAGGAGCGGAGACCTAGTAAATTATGCATCTATCCACACTGTGTACGAAGTGGTTCCACTTCAATAGGTGCTGATAAATTTATTGAGCGCAAAAATTGCAGTAGCAAAGCCAATGCATTAGCAAAATAATGGCTGAAAATTTAGAATAACATTTACGATGGTAGACGAAGCTGAAGCTAATAGATTAGAAATGAAAGACAGAAAATAATCCCGTTTGGTACTTCACAAATTGGATATTTAGAACAAGAATAGAACAAGAATTTTGCGATTTTATCTATTCATATTAAAAACAATTTTAGCACATACTCACCCCAGCGTTGTCATGGTGACTATAGTGTACCAGAAGGCCGCTGGTATTGATACAAAGCCTGTTTTAGGTTGATTCTTCTCTGCATAATACATCACGGTAGCGAAGATGATAACTGCCATTGTCATGGAGAACAATAGGAAACCAAGTTCAGAAGCGCACGACTTCAAAGTGTAGCCCAGAATTCGAAGTCCCATGGAGTGCCTGGAAAACTTGAAGATGCGAAACACTCGAAAAACCCTTAGCGTGACGAAAGCTCCGCTCAGGTCCTTATTATCCGGCATGAACAGTCCGATATAATAAGGCAGGATAGCCACGATATCGATGACGCTCATCACTGCGCGCAGATGCTTCAGCCGCTGGGGGGCCGCGTACAGCCTGGCCAGGTATTCCACAGTGAAGATGAGCACGCAGGCCGTGTCCAAGCAGAAGAATGCCACTGAGAAGCGGTCTCCGCATGCCGGACTCAAATTAGTGCCGGGCTCAACTCCGCACGGGATGGTCTCAAACACGTTAGCGAGAACGGATACGGCAATGAAGAAGCCCGTCACGTAGTAAACAACCAATGCTACCGTCGAAGACTGGGGATTCTCGAACGCGCGCCAGAGCTTCTCCCTAGGCGTGCTGTGCGGCATGGCGTTCTCGGCATCGGAGTCCTTGTCGTCAAACAGGCGCTCGTTATTCTCCCGCTTGCGATCCCTGTAGTCCTCGTAGCAACAGTCGCCCATGATGTCCGGCATGATGCCGAAGAAGGCCAGCTCCTCATCGTAGGCCATGATGCACTCATTCTTGGGATAGTGCAGCCTGCCGGTGCGGTAGTAGGCCAGGATGTGGCGGAACAGGTCCGGGTCTCGGTCGAAGAAGTACTGCTTGCTGTCCTCATCGTAGAAGTACTCCTTCTCATCGCTGCCGAGCAGAGTGTCCGGGAACTTCTCCAGCGTGTTGCGCCAAGTGACAAACTTGCGCCCGGAGACGCTGATGATCAGCTTCTCGTCCGATTTGTGATCCTCATCTCGCAGCGGGGGCGGCGGCATCGGGCCCTGGGCCACCGGCACCCAGCCTATGGCCGCCGCCCTGGCAAAGGGAAGCCACGCAGCCACGGCGGCCATAATTCATTTAACACGCTGCTTTGAAGATTATCAAACTGTTAACTATCAAAAGGTAACCTTGACGCAATGTGTGTATCTGGGCGGCGGCAGCGCTGAGGACTACGGGTGACGAGGCCCAGCAGGACAACAGAAGGTCCGCAGTCCGACCGTGCCAGTCGGCGTTTACCAATGACCGTTGCCGCCCGCTGAAATGATTGGTTAAAATCATTCCTAATATAGTATATACTTCAATATTCGCGCCATACTACCAATAGAAACTATATAATATAATTACCGTCAGAAAACAAATCCAAGAAAAGAATGCCAATTTTACACCGAGCGAGTTCAATTTAATGCTTGAACCAGACTGCCAAAGCGCGGAATACACGCACCGTTTTTATCCCCATTCTTTATACTTTCTTCCCAACCCCCCTCAGCTAACCAACAACTCATCTCCCTTCTCTGGCACTTCTCTTGCTATGCGGGCGTCACAGACTAAGAAAGGCAAGGACAGAGAGGAATAAGGAAAGCAGGCAGAGGTTGGTGAGGGGATAGAAATGCAACGAGCGAGAGCGACGAGGATGGAGCTGCAGAAGGCCACGCAGAAGGGATGGGACTGGGAGGGGGAAGAGGGTGGATAGAAGTGGAAAATGGGTAGAGTTGGGACAACACTGGCAATGCTACTGTCGCCGAATAAGAAATTTTCCTATTGCTGTCCATCTTGCGCTTTTATATGAAATCTTTATTGACACTACAGTTTTTGCATATGCGCATTACATTACTGTAAAAGTGAGTAATATAAGAAAAAGTATTAACGCATTTCTTGTTTTTTCAGCGAAAAACCTGAAATAAACATTATTAAACGAAACCACCATTTGGACCTCGGATATTTACTCTCCTATGGGCCGTTAAGTAACCGAAAACACCGGGTGGCGCATAAGTAACCGAAAAAGTTTAAACTTAATAACTATCGCATACATAGAGGCACGTTAATGAAACTAACAGCCTTGAAAGTTCTTAAGTTGGCAATAATCATACTGGCTAAATCGAGTTCTAAATTTGAGCGCTAATTTTTTGAGTTCTAAATCTGACATTTCGCTCATGTCAGAACAGGCGCTTGACGAAATGGCTTGTAAAAGCAGCCTGAAGTAAAGTATCTTCGATTTTTTATCGCGTCTTCTTACGAAAGTACCCACAGCCTCGTTGTTGTGCAACGAAAATTCTGAGCCCAGTTTGTACTGAATGCCAAACTACCTACAAGATCCACTATTCTGGCTATTCACAGCAAAGTTGTGGAAACAGGGAACCTTCATGACAAACAGTGAAGCGGATGGTCTGTGTCTACGAGAACAACGGATGCGGTCGCTGTAGTGCTGACTGCCTACGATGATAACCAAACAATGTCAACACGCCATGCGTCTGTGGAACTCGGAATGTCACGGAGATCTGTCTAAAGAATCCTTCATGGAGAAGGCCTTCACCCCTAAAAACTACAAATGCTGCAGGAAATCAGCAAGATTGCATTGATCGCCTATCGTTTTGCGAAAAGATGCTGCAGGCCATTCGTGAGGATGAAATTTTTCTGTCACACGTCATCTGGACTGATGAGGCGCATTTTCATCTCAGCGGAAAAGTTAACAGGCACAACTGCAGATACTGGTCGTAGGATAATCCCTATCATACAATGAGTAGCCCCATGCATTTCGCGAAGACCACAGCGGCGGCATCATCGGCCCATTCTTTGACAAGACTGTCACTGGCCAGTCTTACCTAGCAATGCTCAAGGAACAACTGCTTCCGATGCTACAGAGAATGCCCCAGTTCAGAGCTAGTCGACTTTGGTTCATGCAAGATGGTGCCCCGCCACACTGGGCTTCTGGTATGCGCGACTGGCTGAAAAACATCTTTGGCAAGCAGTGTATTGACCGAGGAGGACCCATGCGCTGGCCTGCTCGAAGCACTGACCTCACACCATGCGACTTCTACTAGTGGGGTGATCTGAAACGACGAGTATAAGTTCGCCAGATGGTCTCCATTCAGGAGCCGAAGCAGCAGGTTGTCTCTGCTATCGGTACTGCACCACACCTTCAGACTGCTGTTACAACTTACAAGCCATTTCGTCAAGTGCCTGGAGTTCTGCTGTGAGAAAATGGTGCTCATATTGAGAAATCGATTTAGTCTGGTTATTGACAACTTAGAAACTTTTATACTGCAAAAAAGTTCTTATCATGTGTTCTTTAAGACTGTTGAGTTTCGTTAACATGGCTCTATATATGTGATAGTTTTTTTTTTTTTTTAGTTACTTACTAGCAATCTTCGCCCCCCGATGGGGGGCATCTAGATAGAATCTCTGGCACTCTACAAGTATCAAAAAGACGGCCAAATAAAGCCTTCACATAGACAATAGAAAAACTGCTCAAATGAAGTGCAATGCAAAAAAATATCCCAGGACAGCAAGCAACCCCCCAGATAGCAAGCACCCCCAGATAGCAAGCATCCACCTAATAGCAAGCACCCTTAGATAGCAAGCATCCCCAGATAGCAAGCACCCTTGGATAGCAAGGCAAGCATCTCCAGATAGCAAGCACCCCCAGATAGCAGGCACCCCAGATAGCAAGCATCCACCTAATAGCAAGCACCCCAAGATAGCAAGCATCCACCTAATAGCAAGCACCCTTAGATAGCAAGCACCCCCAGATAGCAAGCACCCCCAGATAGCAAGCACCCCAAGTAGCAAGCATCTCTAGATAGCAAGCACCCCCAGATAGCAGGCACCCCAGATAGCAAGCATCCACCTAATAGCAAGCACCCCAAGATAGCAAGCATCCACCTAATAGCAAGCACCCTTAGATAGCAAGCACCCCCAGATAGCAAGCACCCCCAGATAGCAAGCATCTCCAGATAGCAAGCACCCCCAGATAGCAAGCATCCACCTAATAGCAAGCACCCCCAGATAGCAAGCATCCACCTAATAGCAAGCACCCCCAGATAGCAAGCACCCCCAGATAGCAAGCACCCCCAGATAGCAAGCATCTCTAGATAGCAAGCACCCCCAGATAGCAGGCACCCCAGATAGCAAGCATCCACCTAATAGCAAGCACCCCCAGATAGCAAGCATCTCCAGATAGCAAGCACCCCCAGATAGCAGGCACCCCAGATAGCAAGCATCCACCTAATAGCAAGCACCCCCAGATAGCAAGCACCCCCAGATAGCAAGAACCCCCAGATAGCAGGCACCCCAGATAGCAAGCATCCACCTAATAGCAAGCACCCCCAGATAGCAAGCACCCCCAGATAGCAAGCACCCCCAGATAGCAAGCACCCCCAGATAGCACGCATCTCCAGATAGCAAGCACTCCAAGATAGCAGGCACCCCAGATAGCAAGCATCCACCTAATAGCAAGCACCCCCAGATAGCTAGAACCCCCAAGATAGCAAGCATCCCCCCAGATAGCAAGCACCCCCAGATAGCACGCATCTCCAGATAGCAAGCACTCCAAGATAGTAGGCACCCCATTTATGTTTGACATGGTAGCTGTTTTGTGTCTGACATGGTGGCTCTTTAATGTTTGAGCTGGTGGCTCTTTTATGTTTGACATGGTGGCACTTTAATGTCTGAAATGGAGTCATGTATACGCTTGACATGGTGACTCGTAGATGTTTGACAAAGTGGCTCTTTTATGTTCGACATGTGGCTCTTTAATGTTTGACATGGTGGCTCTTTAATGTTTGACATGGTGGCTCTTTAATGTTTGATATGGTGGGTCTTTAATTTATGACATGGTGGCTCTTTTATGTTTGACATGATGGCTCTTTAATGTTCGACATGGTGGCTGTTTAATGTTTGTTATGTAGTCATATGTATATGTTTTACATGGTGGCTCTTTTATGTGTGACATGGAGTCACGTATATATTTGACATGGAGTCACATATGTTTGACATGGTGGCTCTTTAGTGTTCGATATGGTGGCTCTTTAATGTTTGACATGGTGGCTCTTTTATGTTTGACATAGTGGCTCTTTAATGTCTGACATGGTGGCTCTTTAATGTTTGACATGGTGGCTCTTTTATGTTTGACATGGTGGCTCTTTAATGTCTGACATGGTGGCTCTTTAATGTTTGACATGGTGGCTCTTTTATGTTCGACATGTTGGCTCTTTAGTGTTTGACATGGCTCTTTAATGTTTGACATGGTGGCTCTTTTATGCTTGACATGGTGGCTCTTTAATGTTCGACATGGTGGCTCTTTAATGTTTGACATGGTGGCTCTTTTATGCTTGACATGGTGGCTCTTTTATGTTCGACATGGTGGCTCTTTTTTGTTCTACATGGTAACTCTTTTATGTTTGATACGGTGGCTTTTTAATATCTGACATTGTGGCTCTTCTATGTTTGACATTGTGGCTCTTTTATGTTTGACATGGTGGCTCTTTAATGTTTGACATGGTGGCTCTTTAATGTTTGACATGGTGGCTCTTTAATGTACGACATAAAGGTTCGTTTATGTTCGACATGGTGGCTCTTTTAGGTTTGACATGGTAGCTCTTTTATGTTCGACATGGTGGCTCTTTTAGGTTTGACATGGTGGCTCTTTTAGGTTTGACATGGTAGCTCTTTTATGTTCGACATGGTGGCTCTTAAATGTTTCACATGATGGCTCTTAAATGTCTTACATGGTGGCTCTTTTATGTTTGACAATGTGGCTCTTTAATGTTTTACATGGCGGCTCTTTTATGTTCGAAATGGTGGCTCTTTAATGTTCGACATGGTGGCTCTTTAATGTTTGACATGCTAGCTCTTTAATGTTCGACATAGTGGCTCTTTTATGTTTGGCATGGTGGCTCTTTAATGTTCTTCATGGTGGCTCTTTTACGTTTGACATGGTGGCACTTTAATGTTCGACGTGGTGGCTCTTTAATGTTCGAAATGGTGACTCTTTAATGTTTCACATGGTGGCTCTTTAATGTTTGACATAGAGTCACGTATTTGTTTTACATGGTGCCCATGTAATGTTTGACATGGTGCCTCTTTTATGTTTGACATTGTGCTTTTTTATGTTTAGCAGTTTCGTGTTTTCAAGGTGTTTTATAAAAAAATTATTTTGCACTACTAAGATTCGAACCCAGGTCGCTACGTTGGCAGTCCAGTCTGTTCGTATCTAGGCTATCTCTTTTCAATTGGAGTACATGAATTGTGGCCCTTATAATTAAATTCTTACAGCAAGTCAATTGGGGTAAAAAGTTATGACATAATCAATTTCTCAGTCAGCCAGTATCAGTCTCAGTTCAAGTTAGCAATATTGGTTACGCAATTTTAATCAAGTCGTGTGTGCATTTCTTCGGCACTGTTTTCAACTTGTTGTGATGCAATCTTTATGACAATCAGAATTCAGCCAGTCAGTTTTTTTCTCTAGCATTCTTACAATGAATTTTAGGTCGAAAGAGCTGCTTGACCTTTGCAAAAAAGCATGTTTTTCGAATATTTAATCCCTTTATCATTGAGCAATTTTTTAGCCAGGATGCATGTACCGTCCCAGGAAAATTTCTGATCGAATGGTGCAAGTTTGAAGAAAATCGGTTGAGCCATTTTTTCTGAAATCTATCGCATACCTACCCACATACAGACAACTCATTTTTAGTATATAGGATGTGCTATCTGGTAAGATTTACTGTGCAATATTGTATCATAGGCGCCTGGGTTTTTTGCTTTGGCCCAGTTGACAGACTACCATTGTTTGACTGAATTTTCAGCTCCCCCTCTAGCTAGGTGCCCTAGAAAGGTACCAGCTGGCGTTGTTGAGACTTGCATAAGCAGAAGGTATTTGTGGATTGGTAACAATGAATAGCTCATCTTAAGCTTGAAAATATTTATTTTTAACAATAATAATAATTTTAAATATTTAATAATTGTTTCACATTGGTACAAAACCAAGTTCCAACCACAGATGCTAGAATAACTAGATGGGCCACTTAGCACATTGCATTTAAACCACTCTCAGTTCAGTAGTAAGTTAAGCAAAAGCATTACAATGTATTTTTAGGCCAATGCTCATTTATTGGCTCTTAATCCCCCTAGCTTAAACACTCCAACTGTGCCTTTTCACAATACCTCCACATCCCAATTTTTATTGCCTTCTTGGAATTCTAGTCTAAAGCAATTATGCACATTTTAATGGACTGGCTATTGCACATTATTGCTGAATCAATTAGCTAGTTGTTTAAATGCCTACAAGCTTAGGCTTCTAAACTTATCAAAGTAATTTCAGCTGCCTTTTTTCTTATGAAATAGCTTATGCATTCTTTTTTGCTACTAAACTAAAAGTATAAAGCTGTTTTACTAAGTATACTATATATGCCTGACTGGCTAATCTATTTGTAGTCTAAACTAACTACTAGATATTAAATATTGGATATAAATGCTTAGAAACAGCTGAAATATAGCAACAACTGAAAGCTACAATATGCAATATAGTGTCAGAGCATATTGTATATGTGCACCTTAATATATTATTACTTAGAATATGAAATATATCATTTATTAAATTGTAAAATTAATCTTAAACAATGCCTAGCATTATAAATGCAATGCAAATACAAATGAGTACAATACAAAAAGTAGGCATTTTAGAATATTCTAAACATATAAAGAACTTATATATGCTTCATGCTGAGCATTAAAAACATTAATCATTAAGAAAAATTCTTCTAATAGGATTACCTGCATTGCTATTTTTTAGAAAAATATACAGATTTCATAACTGAATAGTCTAAAATTTTATTTGCCAAAATTCATTTAACCATTGGCATTTTTGCAAACAAAAAATTAAAACAAAATTAGGCAGCATATTAAATAATTTTCACCTATCTAGACAAGTCTCAAAACTAAATTGCATTTTCAGTCAAAACTAAAATAGTAATTTCTACATTTCAAAGGTTGAATATATAGTATAGTCAAATAAATACTCAATTTGAGCCCAAATGAGTCAATCAAATAACTGAAGTTTTTTATTTGACTTGACCAAACTTTTGGACTAAAAATTCTTGTCAATTAGTTTTTTGAATACTTATATAATATGCATATAAAACTGAAAAAGTCTCAAGTTTAAAGAGAGAAACAATCCATGTACTTAGAAGCTTAGAACTTTGAAAAAATTTTTAATAGTTTGTATGTATTAACTTATATTATTTGTTAAGCATTATAAAACAATGACAGAGACAAAACTATGAAAACATGCATGCAGTATAAAGTATGTGCTATGAAATTAATTATTTAAAAATAATCACAATTCTTATTTATTGATTAAAAAACTTGATATTGAACTTTACTTAAACTACTCAACTTATCAAAAACTCAACCAAGTAGTCAACTTATCCAACATCTAAGCTTGGTTAGACTCTAATATATAGTATGGACTATTTGAATGAATAGGCTACTTTTATTTGAATAATAATAACTAAATATCTAAAGTTTAAAATGCTATTTAAAAGACTAATAGCCAAAATCCCTATAAAAATAAATGTTGAAAACCTGCGGATGCACACTACAAAACAGTCAAATTATTTTACTGTGCTTTAGCATTATTAGAGATATTCCAAAATAGCACTTTCTGTTGAAATTGAAATTTCTTACAAAATCAAGTCTACTAACTTGGACATTAACTTCCAAAATCAAAATTCAGAAAAACAAAGTTAAATATGACCAACACTCACTTTTTACTTTTGATTTACTGCTTATGAAAAAACAAAATACATGTGTATACAGCAGAAATTAGTTTTTTAGCCACTTTTGGAAAATTGAAATTGAAATTTTGTAATATCTCTAAAGCATTATAAATTATGAGTGTATAGGCCCTTTCCACAGAGGTATTAGGCTCCCTTCTATATATATTTATTTGCTAGAGTAGCAGCCAACAGAAAATAGCAGCACACACATAAGCACCTGGGCATGCACTATGCTTTAGTGTAAAGTATTTTTATGTATCAATTAAATCTCCGCACTTTTTATGATGTGTCCGGCATTCTTGAATATTATTTAGTTAGTATTTATTCAGTAGTGAGTTTCTATTTCCGCGATTCTTACTGTACGTACTTTACTACTATTGTTTTACTGTATGCTAATTCCTATCGTATTTCAAACGCGAATGCGCTGTGTTTTGGTTTTAGTTCTCCTGCGCGCCGTAGTAGTTGTAGTTGTAGGGTTGCATAGCCGTTCCAGAGTTCCAGGCGATCCAGTTTTAATTCAATAATAGATAGAGACATTATTTAGAAAATTCTTAATTACCTTGACTATACATAGATTGTTCAGATACGAATACAAATATATAAATGAAATGAATTAAGGCGCATTGCATCCACAAGCCAAGAACGCATTCGGCATTCGTTCATTCATCTGTCATCACAACGAAAATAAGGCGATTCTTTGAATTCTTTGACTTCAAGAAACTTATTTTACATTGGCGACCACGCCAGGACAGAAACGCTGGATCTGCACATTTACGGCCAAGTCAATTATATTCATTATTGCCTATTCTACTCTGCCTACTGCCTACTGTCTATGCCTAATGGATCATAAAGACAATTGACAATATTTTTGGTCAGCTATTTTCAATAATATCAATCTGCTTATTGAAGAACTGATATTCATTTGGACCTAATTGCTATTATAAATTAATTATCTTGTTTGACTAGTTCTCATTGAAATTTAGTCCTATCAACATATTATTATTAAATGTCAACAAATAAGACCTTTGGCATTAGCATCAAAGAATTATATTATTAACTATTCAAAGACTTCTTGAGACCAATAAGGACCTATCAGTATCATCATCATCAATTGATTAATTGCTGCCAAAATGCCACCAAAGAAAGTAGTGCCTACAGGCAAATTAACAAAGACAAAAAGTGCTTCAAATACTAGCAAACCAAAGACAAGGTCTACTACTAAAAACAAGGCAAATAGTCAGCAAGTGCCATTATCATCAGTTGCTACTGAACACTTGTGTCCATCTAAAAGTGCTAATAACAGTGCTCAGCCAATTAAATCCAAGGTTGAAGCTCCTAAAATAGTAACTCAAACAAACCAAGAATGTGATTCAATTTCTGTTACAAATCCGGTAGACTATTCAAGGCCTAATCAATATCCAATTAACTCTTTACCAGTTGCTAGTCATCTTTTGCAACCTATTGAATCTAAGTACCAAGCTATGCAAATTCAATTGCCGCCAATTCCAAAGCCAATGCCATTTAATGGAAAAGAAAATTTTGCGGATTTCCTATGCCGGATTGAAAGCTACATCAGTAGGTTTTCAAATTTAACTGAAGCAATTAAAATTCAAACTTTATCAGCATTCTTAGGATCAGCATTTTGTACTTATCGCTCGTGGCTCTCAACTATTTATGTAACGCATGGTGTGCCTGTCAACACTCCATTAGAAAATATTCCAAATGTCACTTTCTTGGAATGCACAGAATTTCTCCGAGGCCGCCATGGTGAGAAAAGCAATGTTGTTCTACGCCGTGAACTTAGAAATCTATCTAGGAAACCAACAGAGACATTTGAGCAATTTCTTACTGCTTTACAAAACCTGGCTATCCAGGCCTACCCAGATGCAATTGCTACTGAAGTTGTGCAAACCATGATCTTAGATCAGTTCATAACTGGCATCAATGACCTCAAGGTCATGGAGCATCTATCAAATCTCACCAACTTGGATACAGCAGAACAGGCCTTGCAGATTGCACAACAAGTCCGTGAGACACAGCAACTCTTGGCAAAAGCACCAGTGAGTAGTCAGCAAGTCTCCTTAGTACAGCCTGAAAGCCATCAAAATAAGCAATCATTACCACCAAAAGGTAACCAGCCAGAACCAAAGTATTACCAGCAGCAGAAATTTATGCAGAACCAACCAAAGTCAAATCAGCCGTCAAGTAACAACTTTAAGCTACAACAGAAATATCCTAATCAGCAAGCAACAAGGTATCAACAGATCACTTGCTTCAGATGTGGTCAACCTGGACATGTTCAAAGAGTGTGCCCAAACTTGACACAGGCTGGATCAGGGGCCAGACCCCAGCCTCATCATTGAGTGGCCCAAATTCTGAGGAGAAAGACCAAGTGCCAGAACCAGTAACTGTAAATGTAAACTGTATGTCAACTAATGTTATGTACGTTTCTACTAAATTCTTTGGCAAAAATATTCCATGTCTAATAGATACCGGTGCTTCAGCTACAATCATAAATTCAAGTTTAATTAACAAGTCAAAGTACCTAGTAAGAGCTTCTAATGTCAAATTACAAGCTGCAAATGGTAAACAGCTTTCTGTATTAGGAGAAATGACAATCAAATTTAATTTTGGAGATATTGTCTGTCAGCAAGAAGTCATCATCTGCAAAGACATTCAGCATTCAGTCATCCTAGGATGTGATTTCTTTACTAATTTCAATGTATCTATCCATCCAGCAGAAGGCATGATCACATTTAATAATCAGAACAGAAGTTTCCCAACTAGAAAAACAACAGAAGTTCAGAGAAGCTGCAAGATCATCGCAACTGAAACTGTCCAGCTAAAACCAGGACAAGCAGCAACTATTTCCATTGCACCAAAGATGTCAACTCAGTCAATGGCACCAGGACTAGTCCAGTCGAACAAAAGAATCCCAGGACTCTTGGCTGCTAGAACTGTTGATTTAATAAAGAATGAAGGCATGTACATCAATATTATCAACTCGAACTCGAACAGAGACCTGACCATCAAGAAAGGTTCGTTAGTTGGTTCCTTCACCCCTCTAGATTGCAGAGGAGAGACCTGCATTGTCGTCGAAGAAGTAGCAGATAAATCCGAGTCTGGTAGCAAAGAAGAGACTGAAGATGCAGAGAAAACATTCAAAATTTCTCCAGATCTCACAGAAGCTGAAAGGAAATCTGTTAGTGACATCCTAGATGAGTACAGCGACATATTTTCAAGAGATGGCAAGCTTGGTCGAACTGCTTTACTGAAACACTCGATAAATACTGGCACAGCAATGCCTGTCAGAGAGACATTAAGGAGAGCAGCACTGCCAACCATCAAGGAGCAGAAGTTGATTCAACAAATGCTTGATGATAAAGTCATTCAGCCGTCAACATCACCGTGGGCTGCACCTGTCATTCTGGTGAAAAAGAAGGACGGAAGCTCTCGTTTTTGCATTGATTTCAGAAAACTGAATGCTGCAACTAAACCTGATGCATTCCCTGTGCCAAGAATCGACGACATGCTAGATGCTTTAGCAAATAACGTTTACTTTTCTGCATTAGACTTGCAAGCAGGCTACTGGCAAGTAGAAATGGAAGAAAAAGATCGCGAGAAAACCGCATTTGTCTGTCACCATGGACTCTTTGAATTTAATGTTATGCCCTTTGGCTTACGCAATGCACCATCAACTTTTCAAAGACTCATTCAGATGGTCCTTCAAGGCTTAAATTGGGAAGCATGCTTAGCTTACATCGATGATGTTATTGTTATGGGTAAAACGTTAGATATTCACAACGAGAGACTCAAACAAGTTTTTGAACGATTAAGAGCAGCAAATCTTCGCCTTAAACCTAGTAAGTGCAATTTTGCTGCCAAGTCGCTTAAGATCTTAGGTCATGTGATAACGCCTCAAGGAATAGCAGTAGACGATGAGAAGATTGATTCTATTAAGAGATGGCCAACACCAACGAATCAGAAAGATGTTAGAAGTTTTCTAGGCCTGTCATCATATTACAGACGATTCATTAAAGACTATTCAAAGATTTCCGAGCCCTTAAGAGTGCTGACAACTGATAAGAAATTTACCTGGACCGACGAGGCAGAGCAAAGTTTCATTCGCCTTAAGTCCGCCTTAACATCGGCACCTATCTTAGCATTGCCAATAATGACAGGCGAAGACTCCGAATTTGTTCTAGATACTGATGCTAGCGACTTTGCCATAGGATGCGTTTTATCACAGCAACAGAATGGCGAAGAAAAAGTGATTGCCTATGGAAGTCGAGTGCTCAGCACCGCCGAAAAGAATTACTGCGTGACTCGCCGAGAACTACTAGCAGTAGTCGAGTTTGTTAAAAAGTTTAGGTCATATCTAGCGCCAAAGAAGTTTACAATCAGGGTAGATCACCAGGCGTTGACCTACTTACTACAGTTCAAAGAACCTAATGGCCAATTAGCTCGATGGATCGAATCTCTTCAGGAGTTTAACTTCGAGATACTCTACCGGCCAGGTAAACTGCATTCCAACGCAGACGCTTTATCACGCAGGTGTACAAGACCGTGCGAATCTTGTCGACCTAGCAAAGCAATTTCAGATGCAGAATGTCAAACTGACGAAGATCAGACTGTCGCAGCTGTTTTGTCTAGAAGGAAACAAACGCTGGTTCCAAGGAAATCCGAAAGCGAGGACGAAAGTGAGTTAATAGACGAAGCTGAGCAGAGTGAGACTGAAGAGGAGCCGAGTATGCGTGCACTGCAGTTACAGGATCCAGGAATTGGACCAGTATTTCGGAAGCTAGCCAATGGAAAAACAGCGTTTGAAACTGGAGAACGAGATAGAATGTCACCAGAAAGTTTGAGCCTTATGTCCAAAGCCGACGAATTGTGCTTCATTAACGGTGTAATGCATTATTTATTCAAGACTAAGCCTGTTCTAGTACTGCCGCAGTGTAAACGAGAAAGCTTCATTAAAGAAATTCATGAGTTAGGTCACTTTAGTGTCGAAAAGACAAGAACATCTGTCAAGAAGCGTGCCTACTGGCCAAAATTAGCCCTGGATGTTGAACTATTTGTCAGGTCATGCATTCCGTGTCAAAGATCTAGGCCAACATCAATCACTCGAGGCCCTCTGCAGCCGATAGCTACAGGATTTCCTATGCATCGCATTGGAATCGACATAGTAAAAGTGGCTACCTCGAGGCAAGGCAATAATCGATTGCTTACGATAGTCGACTACTTCACTAAGTGGGCCGAATTAATACCAATTCCTGACGAACGAGCGAACACCGTTGCGAAGGCAATATTCGACGTGTGGATATCGAGATGGGGAGCACCGCATATCATTCACTCCGATCGGGGTAGCAACGTGGACGGCAAAGTCATCAAGAGTCTCTGCAAAATATTTGACATTCAAAAAACTCGCACTACCTATTTTCATCCTCAGTGTGACGGTCTTGTAGAAAGATTCCATAGAACATTGCACAGCGTGCTACGATGCTACCTGCAAACGGTGGAACCCGAAGACTGGCAAGATGTTATTCCTCATTGCCTTCTGGCCTATCGAAGCACCGTCCACAGCAGCACCGGCTTTACGCCTCATTTCCTGATGACTGGGCGAGAAGTTACGCTTCCTCTTGATATTGTATATCGACTGGCTGAGCCGGCCAGCACTGCTGTAACTTTCGCCAGCTCCACGAAAGAGTCTCTACTGAAAGCATTTGAAGCTGTGAGAGAGTCTGTTGATTTAGCACAGCGCCGCCAGAAGAGATATTATGATAGAAAGTCCAAGAAAAAAGGGTTCAAGGTTGGATCATTGGTCTGGATTTTTATCCCACCATCTGTCCTACGGCAGCGTGAACCTCGCTGGTCTGTCAAACACCACGCTCCATGGACTGGACCTTTCCGTGTCACCCGGAAGTTGACCAGCCTGACCTATGAAGTGAAGTCGATTGATGAACATCAGAAAGTAAAGATTGTAAATGTAGAGAAGATGAAACGCTACATTGAGCCGCGTAGACAAGAAGGGTTGTGGCAAGACGAAGAGGCTGACGAAAGAGAACAAGAACCAGAAGAAAGCGTCGAAGAGGAATGGGTCATTGTGTAGAACCGACTGTCATTAAGAAACAGATCTCGCGCGTAATTGCACCAATCACTACTTTGTGGCCACTTCATGGTGAATTCCTGGAACTAATCATGGTTAATCTACTAATAACTATTGGATTTGATCCGTTGGACTAACTAGAACTATCATCTGATTATGATGGACTACTGGTAACTGGACTTACTAATTACTGTCTGATCGACTACTGGTAACTGGACTGACTAATTACTACTTGATGGACTGACGGATAACTACCTAAGGGACTGATGGACTACTACACTTAACTACCGTGCAATAATTGTGCTGGAGACAGACTGCGAGCATTTTAACACTGATATTAATAAAGCCATGCTAAACACTATTAGATTCGCAACTTGATTCAAATACTGACTGGTTGTTTCCTAATAACGCAATTTTCGTATTTGGTAAATAGTAAATTTTGCGTGTTATTACACTGTTCCTATTGTTCAATTGCAGGGTGCTCGATTGCTTGAATTTTTGCTTCGCGCATTTGTGAAATCGTTTTATCCGTCGAACTTTTAGTTGTTCATATTTTTTTCAAAAAAAATACAGAAATATTATTTTGTTATTGCATTTTAATTTTCCCCAATATTGTGACAAAACATTAAAAAAATATCTGTTGCATATGCTTTCGCTATCGAATTGTTGTCGCGGAGGTGTACTGTAATTTTCGATCGTTCACGTCTTTCTGCAACTGTAATGGTCTGAAACTGTTATTTCGTTCAAAACATTCATCATTTCATTGTTCGTAATTTAGGCATAATTTAACTCGTTGACAAGTACCGTAATAATTTGCTTCTCTTAAACATTTCATCTGTCAGTATTAGAATTTTGTCGTCTGTGCATTCGTTTCGGCGTTCTGTTGCATACGTTCGAATTGATGTTCTCGTGACAGTTTCGGTTTGTTGTGCTATCATGCATAATCATCAGCTTTAATACATTTTTTGAAGTGGTTTAAAGTTTTTCCTGCTCTTTTTGCCGGCATTCTTGTTGTGCAAATCGATGTTCAGAATCAACGCTCGCGCCGTGTCCAATGTACCTCTGCTTTCCATGCGGTCGTGCTGGTGGCTCTGTCAGTAAGATTATAACTGTATTAGTATTGCAAGCATGACGACCTTGCGTCTCTAGGAATTTTTTTTCTTCCTTCAGGGTACACTCGGTATGCATGTCTCCTCAACTTTTAATGTAAAATTATCACTGTTTTTCTGTACCCACTTTCATACCGTACGAGTATTAGCGACAAAGCACATCGAAATTTTCAATGTTCTACTGACGCAGATTTTTGAAGTAGTATGTATAGAGTTTTCTTAACGGTAACAATGAGGGCATTGTTTTTCTGGAGGGGGGTAATGTAAAGTATTTTTATGTATCAATTAAATCTCCGCACTTTTTATGATGTGTCCGGCATTCTTGAATATTATTTAGTTAGTATTTATTCAGTAGTGAGTTTCTATTTCCGCGATTCTTACTGTACGTACTTTACTACTATTGTTTTACTGTATGCTAATTCCTATCGTATTTCAAACGCGAATGCGCTGTGTTTTGGTTTTAGTTCTCCTGCGCGCCGTAGTAGTTGTAGTTGTAGGGTTGCATAGCCGTTCCAGAGTTCCAGGCGATCCAGTTTTAATTCAATAATAGATAGAGACATTATTTAGAAAATTCTTAATTACCTTGACTATACATAGATTGTTCAGATACGAATACAAATATATAAATGAAATGAATTAAGGCGCATTGCATCCACAAGCCAAGAACGCATTCGGCATTCGTTCATTCATCTGTCATCACAACGAAAATAAGGCGATTCTTTGAATTCTTTGACTTCAAGAAACTTATTTTACATTTAGAAAAATTTCAAAAGTGTGCCAGCTGCCATCTACAATTTTACAACTTTTTCCTATAGGGACCAAAATGACTTTATAAAAATAAGGGGTCAACTAGTTTGCTAGAGAAAAAAAGAGATAGAACTCTTATTGCTAGAATTCTATTCAATCAAATCTATCAGCTAAATCTCATGACCTAAATCCCATCTTTTAAATCATTTCCAAATCTTCTATAAAACTTCCCAAATAGCAAATACAATATCTTATTTGCCCTATTTGCAATTTTTTTGCCATGCTCCATAACAAACTGAGACTTTCCTGTCTCCTCTTTGCTTTTCTAGCTCTGCTTTTTTCCTTTGTTATCTCTTTTCTCCTTTTTCTTCTTTCCTCTACTCTTTATCTTTTCTCATCTCACTCCTCTCTGCTTTTTCATAACTGCTCTTTACTCTTTACTTAACTGATCTTTTTACTCTCCTCTGTCCTCTTTTCTCTTTTACCACACTACTCTTTTATCTCTCTCTTTTCTCATTTTCCTCTTTTTTTCCTCTCTCTTGTCTCTTTCCACACTCTCTTTTCTTTTATCTTTACTCTCTTATCTATTATCTGCTATTCTTTTCTCTATCCTCTTTTATCTCCATTTTCTTCTCTCCTCACTTTTCTCTTTCCTTTTAACTTCTCATTTCTTCTCTTGTCTCTATCTCTTTAATACAAATTAGAATAAATTTATGTTAAATGTAAAGATTTGAGACAAGCATTGATCTGATTAGTTTAGCATGCAGAATATTAGGAAATGTTTGTTTAAAGCATAAGATTGGCAAACTTTGGCTTCTGGCTCTGCCTTTCTCTATGTCCCTTAGGTCTTTCAAGACTAATTTGCTCTTTCCTTATTCTTCCTATTCCTATTCTCTTTTTTCTCTCACCCTCTCCTTTCTCTAATCTGTAATCTCTTATCTTTCCTTTTTTCTCTGTTGTCTCTGGTCTTTTATCTTTTTGTCTACTTTTTTCTCTCCAATTTTTTTCTTTTTTCCTTTTTGAAATCTACTTTCTTCTATTATTCTTCTTCTAGATTTAAGTTTGGCTAGATCCCTTTGAATGTTCCAATTTTCTGGTATATAGGCATACCCTGGGTATTTACCATAGTCTTGAATATGCATAGTACATATAAGATTTTTTGCCTTGCATAGTATATGAGGTTTGGTCAAATCTACTAAGACCAAGGAATATTACAACAATTGCTCTAGCAGTAGTGGTATTATGGGATTTGTACTTGAGTTTTTTTTCTATTCTAAAGTAGGCATGTGCACTTTAAATTTTTTAATTAAACCTTGAAATTGAAGAAGTGGATTAGTGATGGATCCAAATATTTGGATTTGAATCCAAATCCAAAAAGTCTCACTTTTTAGAAATCCAAATGTTTCAGATTTCTTAAATTTTATTTTCCAAATTTCCAAATGTGCTTCCGAATATGAAAAAATCAAAAAACCAAAACAATATTATGCTAATGTAAAAGAAATATAACTTTAAAAAAGAAAGTCAATTAAAAAACAAGAATGCAAAATTTTATGTAATATTGTTTATTTTGACAATTGTCTATTTTTTTCAATAACATATTATTAAAAAGTGTTAATAAGTAAAATTACTTAACTTTGGGACCTTTGAAGCATTTTCAACTTAAAGTTGCAGAAACTTACTCTAGATCATGTAATATATGCCTAAAAATTTAAGCATGCATTGGACTTGGATGTCAAAAATAGGCATGCACAATTGGTATATATCACTCTTAAAAATGTCTGTGCACACCTAGTATATACTTTATAAAATCATGCAAGAGAGTTATTGTAAAGTACAAAAAATATTCAAAAGTTCATTTTAAATATAAATTTCAAGCTTTCTAGGTTTTTTAAAGCTTGTAATAAAGCATTTAAAGTAATAAAGCATATAAAAAGGTCATTTATTGACATTGTCACAATATCAGTGTAGCTTTAAGAATAGGTATGCACTTAATTTTTTGGCATGCATTTGAAGTTATTCAACTTCTGTTTAGGCATACATATGCACCTAGCATAATCCAGACTATGGCCTAAGCCTTAAAATTACACTTTTAAATTAGGTATACGTAAGGTAAAATTTGGCAAATTGTCTCTGGCATAAAGATGAAACCTAGATAAGCATATTAAACATTAGGCCCCTATTTTTAGGCTTTTGTAGTAATACCAATAGGCCTATGCCTTAATTGCCATTTTTGACTTAAAAATTGGCTTAAACCAAAGTGGACAAGGGCCTATATGGTCTATCTTTAGGCCTACTTTGATAATACCCTAGGCCTAGGATAGGAGGCATCGGCTTAGTCAAACTTTTTTTAATTAGTAGTTAGGGGCCTGCCTAGCCTTAGATTTCAGATCATTTTAGATCTTAGTTCATTCTAGCCTCAAATTTGCCAAATGGCAAAATGATTCAAGAATTTGATAAAGTTTATCAACTATATAGACATAGGCCAAGTCCTAGTGAGTAGTGATTAATTAGGGAGTCTAATCATAGGGCCTAAGTTCAGGGGCATAGGCATAGGAAGGGGGATAGGGGGGTGTATCCCCCATAGGAAATTCCTGGCTATGCCCCTGTCTAGGTTCTATAGGCTACTTTCACATTCCTAATTCCAGAACCAGAATCAGTTTGGATCTTACAAGAAAAAAGCAGTATAACTAGGGCCTATTCAACTTTGTTGAACGTTTGACTGCTTTAAGAGCCTCACAATTTGCACAATTTTCGACTTTCTTCTTGGCTATTGCCATTCTGGCATTCAATAATTACAACTTTATAGCACGTAGGCCCTATATCCCTCTAGTTTAGGAGACAAAAGTTACTTTACAAATTGGATCTGGTTCTAGAACCAGAACAAGCAATAAGAAAATGTGGTGTACGAATAATGTAGTAATAGTAGAAAGTTTGGCTCAAGCAAGAAGCCTGTTTGGCCAATATATTTCAGTGCATTTAAAAATAATTCAAGAGTAGAAGGCAATATTTATAACGCAGCAAGTACGACAGGCACCCAGCAGCAGCAGGTTAAAATACTTTTAAACTATAAACGTTTTAAACAAAAATTCGACTACTTATAAAGGAAAAGTTATAAAATTCTAACTTGCATTCCTAAAATCGTCTTTCTGCTTAAATTATACATTCTGGCAGTTATGCATGCGTGTAGGCTTATGCGTCCTCATATCTGATCGTCCCAGACAAGACCGAAAATTCGAAACCGATTTTTGAGCTTCCAATTTTAACAGGGTCCCTCCGGCCAAAATTCCTGTCCAGAGGAAATTTTTATATGCCAAACAATTCCAGCAGGTAACTTAAGGGCCTGTCAACTTAAGATCATAAAGCTGACCCCGAAAAAGTTAAAACCTATCTATCTACATAAATCATTATTACGTGTCATTCTGCTCACGTGACACCAGAAAGCTGGATTTGGCAAAAAATACAAAAATTGGACCTGGGATAGGAGAGAACAAGCAAAGGGGACAATTTGGTACGTCACCTTATGAGCTTAAGTTTACATAAGATCGAGTAAGGTTGGCGATGCAAAAACTGTAGTGTCAATAAAGACTTCATTAAAAGCGCAAGATGGACAGCAATAGGAAAATTTCTTATTCGACGACAGTAGCATTGCCAGTGTTGT
Source organism: Macrostomum lignano (assembly GCA_002269645.1). Lineage (NCBI taxonomy): Eukaryota > Metazoa > Platyhelminthes > Macrostomidae > Macrostomum > Macrostomum lignano. The sequence goes on along the minus strand of NIVC01002831.1, from coordinate 45,430 downwards.
CCCAACTCTACCCATTTTCCACTTCTATCCATCCTCTTCCCCCTCCCAGTCCCATCCCTTCTGCGTGGCCTTCTGCAGCTCCATCCTCGTCGCTCTCGCTCGTTGCATTTCTATCCCCTCACCAACCTCTCTCCCTGCTTTCTTTTTTCAATGGCTGTTGAAACTTTCCATGTCAATTTTCAGCCTCTTGACAAGAATGTGCGACGCAGTGGCCGAACGAGTGATACAACCCCAGACCTTGTACCGTGTAATTGACTGAGTGTGACAGACGAGTCGCAATTCTTTTCCAGTTTCGACTTTGCTAATCTGCCTCCGCGAGTGCTTGCAGAGTGATGAAGCCCCCATCCCATACGATGGTGACAAGTAATTTGGAAGGTTTCTTTCTGGCTGCCTGGAGCTGGACGATGTGAACGGGAAGATCGTCCGAATTCAGCCATTACAAATGCGATTTCTGTTCATCGATCTGGGCATGGAGCTGGATCGAAGGTGTCTGTGCGCTGGGTACCCCATTATTTGAACACGACCCAGATGCAAGCTCGTGTTGAGTTCGCGAACTTTATACTAAACAAATTCGACGCAGGGACTTTGAAATTGGGTAGACAACATCCTAATAGGGGATGAAACTTGGGTGTACTTATGACCCAGAGACAAGATCCCACAGCAGGCAGTGAATTGCCTTCGAAGAGGATGCCCCTTATTATATTTCTACTCAAGAGGAGTATCCGCAAGGTCATGACTGCAGTCTTCTTTTGGCAGTGTGGCATCCTGCCGCCCATTCTACTCGAGGAAGGTGCTAAAAAGTGACTGGCTGCTGGTAGTCAGGTGTCTGCTTGCCGCAGGTGATGGAGTTCCTCCGTAAGGAGCGACCAAAGACCAGAGACCGTACCATTTTCCTGCACCATTACAATTCGCACCAGCTCACCGAGCCAGGGTGACGCAGGAGTTTCTGACATCGACTCAGTTGACTCTGCTGTCACATCCAACCTACTCGACCGACCTCGCTCCTGTTGACTTCTTCCACCTTACAAAAATCAAGAAAAATCTCAAAGGAAGGCGCTTTGACTCAGAGGCGCTGAGAGTAGAGCTGGAAGTTTCATAGCTGGAAGCTGTCACTCTACTGTACTGTTTTAATTATAGTATCGTTTCATCGGATGAAGAAATGTGTCAAATCTGTCTGGAAACAATACGTATGTTGGGAAGTCTCATTAGGTGGGGGTAGATGCAGATAAATTTTTGAAGTGACAGCACTTTAAAATGTCCTTTTCCGCGAATTTATTAGCAGCCCTCGTACTCCGTGAAAAGAATTGGAAATCTGAACACGGCTTTTCTTAATTATAACGCAAAAACTATATTATATATTCCTCACTTGCCCACAGTCCACAGTCTATGGTTAAAAGTGGACCCGTTTATACGCCCCAGACAAGGAGTTCATATAAGTAGCTCATGGATGAATGGACAAACATTTTTCTCCAGACTCATACTCGCTGTTATCTCAAGGGTCTTTCGCCAATGGAAAAAAAACTTAACCCTGGCGCAATACCAATGCAATACCCAGCTACGCTGCAGCTTCCAGCTTCAATCCTGCCCCAAGTGTCACTGCAACCATCGCCAGCTTCAATCCCACCCCAAGTGTCACCGCAACCATCGCCAGCGTCAATCCCACCCCAAGTGTCACCGCAACCATCGCCAGCTTCAATCCCACCCCAAGTGTCACCGCAACCATCGCCAGCTTCAATCCCACCCCAAGTGTCACCGCAACCATCGCCAGCGTCAATCCCACCCCAAGTGTCACCGCAACCATCGCCAGCTTCAATCCCACCCCAAGTGTCACCGCAACCATCGCCAGCTTCAATCCCACCCCAAGTGTCACCGCAACCATCGCCAGCGTCAATCCCACCCCAAGTGTCACCGCAACCATCGCCAGCTTCAATCCCACCCCAAGTGTCACCGCAACCATCGCCAGCTTCAATCCCACCCCAAGTGTCACCGCGACCATCGCCAGCTTCAATCCCACCCCAAGTGTCACCGCAACCATCGCCAGCTTCAATCCCACCCCAAGTGTCACCGCAACCATCGCCAGCTTCAATCCCACCCCAAGTGTCACCGCGACCATCGCCAGCTTCAATCCCACCCCAAGTGTCACCGCGACCATCGCCAGCTTCAATCCCACCCCAAGTGTCACCGCAACCATCGCCAGCTTCAATCCCACCCCAAGTGTCACCGCGACCATCGCCAGCTTCAATCCCACCCCAAGTGTCACCGCAACCATCGCCAGCTTCAATCCCATCTCAAGTTACACCGCACTCACCAGCTTTCATGCAAAATCCAAATTCAACAAAGAAGAATTTGCGGCCTAAAATAAAAAAATGGAGACAAAGTAAGAAAAGAAGGGTACCTGACGCATTTAGAAGGAATTTGCAGCACTATAAGATGCGCTCAAAGCGGCTAACCAAAATTCTAAATGCAACCGTGAAAAGAGTTAAGCGGCTGGAAAATGAATCAGAAAATATGAGCAAAAACCTGAAGATGTTTTTTAACGAAAGAAGGACGAAGAATGATGCTAAACTCGAGCAGAGGGAAGAGTGGCAGATTTTTGGCGGACATTGGCATCTTTTCCGCACAGGTGCACTTCTGTTCTCCAAAGGCGTATTCTGTAATCAGACGAGTTATAAAGTTACCGGCTGTGTCTACCATCAGAAGATGGAAGCTCGCTGTTGACGGGGATCCTGGTGTGTCCTCTACGGCAGTTTCAAAGATAAAGGAGCTATGTAATCAATCAATATGGAACAAAAATTAGGTAATCGTGATTGATGCGATAAAGCTGCGAAAGGAGTTATGTTGGAGTAGAGCAAAGGGTGAATTCGTTGGCTACGAAGACTTGGGGAAGGCTGTTGAGCATACCAGAAGCTTTTTCGACATAAAAGCATTGGCGTCAAAAATACAAACTAACTGCTGGTCTATCAAGAGGCAAAATTTGTTTACCACGCAAAAGAGCGCAAATTTAATGTCAGGCTATGTTACTTGTATGTCTTTAAAATAGTGCATTCTTTTCCTATGCGCGTTAATCCGTGACTTTGGAATTAAGAACTTAGGGGGGGACTATTATTAAATTCCAGCAGCCAATAAAATTCATGGGGGGAATATCCCAATTTTTCAGGAGTCTTGGCTTAGGGACTCGCTTTTAGATGAGCGATCCTTTCTATTCCTTCATCCATGAAGTAGCTCGTAGCAACCTGGAGTGGAAACGAATTTTTCTGTTTTACCTCATGAGGCCAAACTAGCATAGACAGAGTCAGACAGAGCCATCTAGACATTCAGTGCTAGCTCCTTATTCTTTAAAATTGGCACGGCCTCATGAGGTAAAATCGCTTCTGCTTCAGATTGCTAATTGTAGAGCTCCTTGCCCCAGGCGAGCTGGAAATAAATCAATTATTGCCCGGGGCAAATAAATGAAGTACTTTAAGACATAGACTGCGTTGGCAGGCGAACGGGGAATACATACATAATTCCCCACTTGTTTGACTTATCTTTGGCCGTAATCGTCTTCACACGCGTCTATTTGGCCTCGGCTACGACCAAAATAAAAAAACAAGTGGGGAATAACATATACTTAATCCAAACTGTTTCCTGGTAACCTGCTGCAGTGCGTTACAGTACACGTCCCGTCGCTACGAGCGTATTGTTAATTTTTCGAGCCTCTGATGAGATGTCGTAAAATCGATTGATTTCTTCAGTATCGCAGATTTGAAATTGAGGAAATATACCGCCCGGTATTTTACGCTCGTAATTTTATTAGAAATCGATACAACAGTTGTAAGCCGAGCTACTTTGCTAACACGTTCGCAAGGTTGCATAGCAAGTCTTCGTACGGGACAAGTTGGTTTACTAAGAAACCGGCAATTTACAAACAAAATAGTAGAATTCTATAATGAAAACTGAACTTTTCACTATAACAACCTCTCATCTTTGACGCTTGGACAAACAAAGCCAAAAGAGGTCTCACAATACGAGCCTATCACAGAAACACCTCTTCCTAATACTACCATTTGCACAGCGTAGTATACATACGATACAGTGAAACCCCTGGTCTTCTAGGGACAGTGGGGATGCCCCCCAGTAAACGCTGTGGGGAAGGAACATGACAATCCTTGACCCGCCAAATTTTGATCAAGCGGTCTTGCAGTTTCAAGCTTTAATTACTAAAAAAACTTTATGCGTACATGCTGCAAAGCTGAATATAAAAAAAAAAGTTGTTTAGGCTTACTCTGCGTGTTGCCATTTGGCGTAAAGCAGTGAGCTGCGTTTATCACCAAAGCCACAATTAGCTGAGCGCTCGTTGTCAATGGACAGCAAAGATACGCTTACTCGTTTTTTAGATATCATGCCTAACTAGCATTCTTAGATTGCTTAGCTGCATTTGCGAAATTGATTGAAGTCTAACAAAAAACTTCATTGGATATTAACTACATTTCCAAAAAATTCTCACCTGCAGGGTTTAAAATAGCTATAGCTCTCTTCAAACTTCATCTACAAAAAACTAAAAAACACGGAACACAAAACTAATCTACAATAGAAGCAACAATCAGAAACAACATTTAATATTGAAACTTCATTCCTTGTCAACTTTATTTTCAAAAACTATTCTCATCCACTTAAAGTATAAAAAATTGGTTTGTCATCACGATAAAAAATCAACACTGTTTTAAAAATCAAAGCTCATTGAATCGGCAGTCAAATATACTCATAAAAATATTGCGTTTACAGTATTTATGATAGAAGCTATATCCTAATTTCCTAAACTAAAGTTGCAATAAAATCGTGAAGTCCTACATGGTTTGTTATCAAAGTCTATTGAAAAAGTACTAAGATATTCTACACACAGATAGACTACGGGATGTTGAGGCGGGCTTAATAATTATTAATTAACTTGTACTAAAACATTGAAAAGAATTAATTCCTGCTACATAAGGTAGATTACCAGCCGATCAGCGTAGCCGCTGCCCACTCTGCTAGGAGCATCCTGGATGTAGTTGTAAACCAGAACTGGCAGAGATCCCTTGAAGCCCTCGCTAATCCAGGGACAGGAGTCTTCCTTGTCCGAAACGACAAAGAAGCTGCGCTCGGTGTCACAGCCCCCGCCCGTACTGCTGATTGAGAAATGCCGCTTTCTGGATGAGTCGCCATTCAGCGAAAACTGGCTGAATTCAGTCCGGCCGATCCAAAATGGGTACGACGACTCGATCCGCCCCTTCGAGAACCAGTTTTCGCGAGTCAACTTGTCCGTATCCTTGGCAACGTTGAAAATCACCTGCGACACGACGCTCTTGCCTTCGCGCATCTCAACAACCATCCTTGACTTGCCCGACTGCTTCACAGTCAAGGCCAGCTGGTCCAAGAGATCGGAGCGGTACACTGGTGGCAGCGAACCGTCTGTCGGCATTTTGAAGTCCTGCCTATGCGAAAACACGTTAAGCGCCTCTCGGCCGACATTTGCCTTGATTGTGAACAGAAGCTGCTTGTATTCTTCTGTAAATAGAGGGAAATTAAAGAGTGCTACATGAAATAATACTTTCATTGGCTTTAATAATGAACTACGTCAGTAGTAGCTTTAAAGGGTCCGGCAAACCCGTTTAATGTAAAGCAAATACGACTCACCGAAAATAATAAATCTTTTGTATTCGGCACGTGGGTCAAGGAACTCGTTTGACAGATAAATGATCAATCTGTCCGCGTAGCCCACGCTTTCGTGGAACGATCGACCCTGCTCTCGGTTGTAGGCCAGACTCGGAGGAGAGCCTCGCCAGCCTCGAGTTACCCAGTCGCAGCTGCCGCGCGAGTCAGACACCATGATGAAGCCTGAATCTCTGGTGCAACCTCCATAGTGGTTGCTGATGTAGAATTTTCGGCTAGCATCCCCTTCTAAAGAAAAGTAGTTGAACTCTTTCCGACTAATTGGATAAGGGTAAGATGAGTACAGTCTTAACAGCGAGAACCAGTTCTCTTTGTCGAGCTTCTCTGTGTCGGTGGAAACATCGAATGCCACTTGAGAGACGACTTTATTGTCTTTGCGCATCTCGACGACCATCTTGGTCATTCCCGACTGCCTCACAGCTCGAGGAAGCTCGTCGATGAGATCGGATCTGTAGACCGGAGGCAGAGACCCATCGGCAGGCATTTTGTAGTTTTGTTGATGCTCGAATGTTGTCAGAGCCTCCAAGTGCACGTTCGGAATAATGGTGTAAAGCAGCTGCTTGCTCTTTTCTAAGATGTTTAAAATGGTAAACAGCTTTCATTTGATAATCAGATGAGATAATAATATGAAGACTCTGACTTCAAACCTACCAAACATGACCTTCCGTTTGAACTCCTCTCGCAGTTCCGTCACCGAGTCCGTCAGGTAGATCGTGAATCGATCAGCATAGTCCACTCCGCTTCTAAAGGTGGCAGTTCGGTATCTGTTGTACACCAGCACTGGAGCCGAGCCCTTCCAGCCTTCGTTGCCCCAAGTGCACGGATCACGTTTGTCGGACACCATCCAGAAGCCTCGATCATTGTCACATCCACCACCAGAGAACGAAACGAAAAAGCGTCTGTTTTGACCAGCGTCTCCGTCAATACTAAAGTAGTTCGTGCTTTGCTTCGGATCGATCTTGAACGGATAGGACGAGACGAGTCGAGAGCGCGAGAACCAGTTCATCAGTGTGATCTCGTCGGTCTTCTCTGACAAGTCAAAAACCATTCGAGCAACCACGAATCGGAGCCTTGTAGTTCTGCTGGACAGAGTATGCGTGCTTGGCCTCGGTGTTGATGTTGGATTTGATCGTGAACAGCACCTGCTTGCTGCCATCTGCGTCAATAGAGTTGAATAAAAAATTAATTTTTTCTAGGGCATTCTACGAGGTACTATTGCATATATAGGTAGCTGTCTTGTCCTTGTAGGCTGGCGACTTTTAAACTAGCCAGTGGACTTACTCAGCGTGTACAGTTTTGCATCAACCTATCTCTCTTTGTCAGTTAGTGACCGTGTACGCTCAGCCCTAGCGAGGTATACCAACTCCCTGCATTCTTTTTTCTTGAGCTTTTCGTCGGTATCGATCCGCGAACACATGGCCTTGTCTCTATGAATAAAGTCATGGTTAACCCAGGGTTTTCAATTGACTTTTTTAAACATTAATATAATGGCACTTTTTCATAAAATGTTAGCTTTTTTCAGCCAATTCTTGGGCACTGTAATCCAAGATATGCTCGTATGTTGTCCAAAATAATGCAGCTTTTGTCTGTGGTAGCAAGGCTGCCTGACAGAATATGTCATAGAGTTCTATATAACTCCTTGGATTAAATCTTATCCGTGTCAGCTCAAATGGGGCTGCAAAAAGCTATAAAAAAGTTCCAACAGTCAACAAGTAATCGTAATTTTGTTTCTTCAGCAAACTCTTTGAGATTTTTAAAGCTTTTATATACCAATCTGTGAAGAAATCAGCCAACAGATAAAACGCAGTACTCGTAAATCCTGTGATCCCAATCAATAAACTTAACAGCATAACGTACCGATCATGAGTGGCTTCTTGAACTCGGCCCTGAGGTCCGGAACTTCCTTTGCAAGGTAAATCAGTAGCCTGTCAGCGTATCCTGCGCTCTCTTCGAACGGCTTTCCAGGTAGTCGACTGTAAATCAAGGTCGGAGCAGATCCCCTCCAGCCTCGAGTCACGTAGTCGCAGTGACCGCGCGCGTCCGACACAACAATGAAGCCCGTCTCTCGGTGGCATCCGTGGTGCCAGTTGTTGATGTAGAAGCGTCGCTTTGAGCTTCTCTCGCCTTCCAGAGAAAAGTAGTTAAACTCTTTCCGATCGACCGAGTACGGATAAGACGACTCAAGTCTAAGCTCCGAGAACCAGTTCTCTTTGTCGAGCTTCTCTGTGTCGGTGGAAACATCGAACACCACTTGGGAGACGACTTGATTGTCGTCTTTGCGCATCTCGACGACCATCTTGGTCATTCCCGACTGCCTCACAGCTCGAGGAAGCTCGTCGATGAGATCGGATCTGTAGACCGGAGGCAGAGATCCATCGGCAGGTATTTTGTAGTTTTGTTGATGCTCGAATGTCTCCAGAGTCTCCAAGTGCACGTTCGGAACAATGGTGAACAACAGCTGTTTGTCGTTTTCTAAATTGGAAAGTGATGCAGGTTGGAATATTTTTTACAGTGCTTATTTCTGGTGAATAAGTTTTGTCGACCTTAATTAGTCTTATTCGAGTATTTAATGGTTTTAAATGCACGGATCATTTTATTCGTAACGTCTCACAAACTTATACATACGAATATAGTAGAAAATTAGTTAAATACGGTAAAATCCGATACAACTCACACAAAGCAGCCAGTTAGCATTGGAAGGTCAAACAACCAGGAGACCCAGTGGGTGGTCAATAACAACAACAATGACAGCAGCAAGAGCAGCTTGAGTGATGAGGACGTAGTGTTAAGTTTCCTTCGGTCAGCCCGCCCAGAGCCGGGACAATTTAATTGTCGTTTATAAAGGACGCGACACGCAGGATTCGTGTAAATGTTTTTGGAGGCTGAATTTCCCTTAGCGTATACTTAAGTAGTCCGTGGCCTAGAGTAGCTCTGACAGGGGGGAAATCGTTCCCGACGACACTCACACAGCAGCAGCAGCAGCAGCAGCGGCCCATCGTATCAACAGGTATGGACAGCCACGGTATTAACAACGATGTAGCTGTGGTCATAGGCATCACCTCTCCGAGGCGACTCGGATGGTCGGGGGCCTGCCGTACTACGATGCCTGCTACCAGGCAACCACCTCTCCTGGTGCGCACACACTACATGATTATTTCCCTGAGCTCCAGCTCGTCCGACGCCCCAAGTTTTGACGCTTCTTCTTTTGCCTCTGCTTGCAATCCAAGCCCTAATGACTGCAACTGCTTCTGTTTTTCGCGCACTCCCGAGGACTTGTCTGCTGGGGGGTAGCCTGGGTAAACTCGGTCCTAGCACCGAAATTCCACGTTTTGGGTTGGCGGTGTCTTGTACCATAGGTTTGGGTTAGTAGCCCCAAAATTCCCCCTGGCCTAGACGTCGGGGCCCAATCAGGAAGGTATCTCGGGCTTAGGCCCCTGGAAGTGCCACTCAGCGGCAGAGCCCCCCCCCCCAGGGCTGATCCGCGGGAAGCTAGCTCTTTCCCCCCGTTTAACAACAATGACTGCAACCGCTCAGAAGAGATCTCAGAAGAGATCTCCTATTCCTACAGCGCCAAAGCACACTTTGCGAAGTACTTGTTACAATGCAGCGGAATTGTGACATGTGAAAATTGAATGCAGCGGAGTCCGACGCTATCAACGGGATCAGATACAAACGTAAAGCGCCGATCACAATTTTGATCCTGATGACCGACACCCCGAGACTCAGCACCCCCGCCTCCGCTTTGCAATCGGTCCAGGCCCTGTGCCTCTCCTGCGACGCCAGAATTCACAACGGGACCATCCCGCTCAAATACGCCGATCAAAACTGCAACTCGTTTTGCAATCGCACGACAGCCTGCAGAGGAATCACCAGGTACAAGGGGTGGATTTGTTTGAGCGATGTCCGGCGACACCGGACCCGGTCAGTTCGATAGCCAGCCGTTGCGCTGGTGCGCCCTGAACTAAAACTTCTGCGACCCAGGATCTGAACCCGGCCTGTTGCAGGGGCTGAACCCACAAATTCCGCGCCGCCATCCGCCGATTGCCACAAAGTGTGCCCTGACCTTAACAGAACCATTGCAAAGCAGACTGCCTTAAGCAGCCCACATTGCATCACCTCGTGCCACCCGGAGGTGACCCTGGAGCACGCCGACCGCCCCGCCTGCTGCCGCACCATTAAGCGCAAGGAATCAGTTCTGTTTCTCCAAGGAAACGCCCATGTTACCCTCAAGATTGCCGAACTTCAAAACCTTATCGAACAACAAAAACAAGCAATCAACAAAAAAAACAAATAACTTTGCTTTCAATAACACACTTACCAAACATGACCTTCCGATTGAACTCCTCTCGCAGTTCCGTCACCGAGTCCGTCAGGTAGATCGTGAATCGATCAGCATAGTCCACTCCGCTTCTAAAGGTGGCAGTTCGGTATCTGTTGTACACCAGCACTGGAGCCGAGCCCTTCCAGCCTTCGTTGCCCCAAGTGCACGGATCGCGTTTGTCGGACACCATCCAGAAGCCTCGATCATTGTCACATCCACCACCAGAGAACGAAACAAAAAAGCGTCTGTTTTGACCAGCGTCTCCGTCAATACTAAAGTAGTTCGTGCTTTGCTTCGGATCGATCTTGAACGGATAGGACGAGACGAGTCGAGAGCGCGAGAACCAGTTCATCAGTGTGATCTCGTCGGTCTTCTCTGACAAGTCAAACACCATTCGAGCAACCACGTGATCATCTTTTTCCATCTCAGCGACAATCTTTTTCTTTCCTGATTGCTTCACAGTGAGGGCGAGTTGATCGAGCAGGTCAGATCTGTAGACAGGAGGCAGAGACCCGTCAGTCGGAGCCTTGTAGTTCTGCTGGAAGGAGTATGCGTGCTTGGCCTCGGTGTTGATATTGGATTTGATCGTGAACAGCACCTGCTTGCTGCCATCTGCAATCAAAAGATACTCTTTTATTACCGAGGTGCAATTTCAGGATGTGGAACCCGATGCAGATTATTTATTTGCCCGTACTGAGATGATATAGATTTAAGGTTACTGTAGATTTATCTCTTGCTCAAGACAATATCAAAGCCTACTCAAGTAACATATATATATAGGACGCTACACTCGAAATCTATGGTAAATGTTTTGAAGGCAACTTTTCCCCGAAAAATACACTATAGAGATGGGAGGTTTCAATTTTTTCAGCACCAAAATTGTTTTTCCTTTTAATACTAGGCAGATCCAGTGTTCATCTTTTGATATGTTGTGCCTTTCTTATTGCTCTATCGATATGCATAAAGCTTTTCGTTCCGAAATAGTTTTAAAGGCAGGTTTTACCGGAAAAATGCACCACGGAGATAGGAAATTGTTATTATTTCTTGTCATTATTTTAAACGTTTTTTCAAGTCACAGACCAATTTAACATAAAAATTCTATTAATGCGTCGTTAGAGCAGCATGTGAAACACGAAATAGTGTGATTATAACTTTCTCTGACACTTCTAAGAGACACAATCACTGTTTTAGTGTTGAAAATCGTGAAATTTCCTATCTCCGTAGTGTATTTTTCCGGTGAACGAAAAGCTTTAGTTTTTTAATGATCCTTACTGTACTGCAAATATATGGTTTTCGGTTTCCAATAGAAACTGGAGGAGTTTACCCATTGTGTAAACTAAATGTTTTTTGAAGTTTTAGGTCGATCACTGTAACTTTTCCGGTTGTTTTCATCGGTAATAAGTGAAATTCGTAAAATGAGTAAATGAGAAAATGAGAATGAGAAATGAGAAAATGAGAATGAGAATGAGAATGAGAATGAATGAAATGAATGAGAATGAATGAAATGAGAATGAGAAATGAGTAAATGAGAAAATGAGAAAATGAGAAAATGAGAAAATGAGTAAATGACTAATACGAGCGTAGTTGCTTGGCACAATGTTATAAAAATTCACAGTCCTAGAGCGTGGAGACCGGGTGAATTCAAATAACTACACTTCTCTTGCTCAGGTTTACTGGATGTACGTAGCTTCTTCACTCGTACGATTCAGATATTCAGATGTTTAGATAGAGAAATCCTGATTGTACGTGAATTGTACGTTTTTTCTTCGGAGCTTGGGCGTTCGAGTCCCAACAAGTGTCTATCGAAACCGAATCGTCAATGAGATGCATTGTTGCCCTTAGAGAATTCTGATGGCAATATTATCTTTTACAAATTTTAACCGAAGAAATAAATACTGGATTGAATTTTCTTTAGTACTAACAGAAGACTTATTCCTTCTACTTAGTTTGCTGTTTTTTGGAAATTTAAAACTCTCACAAGATAAATTTTCGATTGGAAAAATTCGTTAAATTGGGTACGCTCGTAGTTGGAAGGCTAGAATCGTCTAGACTATGTTGCAAAAAATATAGTTTCCAGCACATTTTACTGCAGTTGCTGAAGAGAATTTCATTTTGGAGCAATACAAGTCCTAAAAGGCAAAAACTTTTGTAGAAACGTAGGACAAAGAACAAAGAAGGAACAAAAATTGACCAAAAGGTACGAGTATATCCTACCGATGATTAGCGGCTTCTTAAACTCGGCTCGAGGATCCAGTACCTCTTTTGTCAGGTAAATTACTAGTCTGTCCGCGTACCCAACGCTGTCGTGGAACGATCGACCCTGCTCTCGGTTGTAGGCCAGACTCGGAGGAGAGCCTCGCCAGCCTCGAGTTACCCAGTCGCAGTTGCCGCGCGAGTCAGACACCATGATGAAGCCTGAATCTCGGTCGCAACCTCCATAGTGGTTGCTGATGTAGAATCTTCGCTTCTGGCCAGTATCCCCATCCAAAGAAAAGTAGTTGAACTCTTTCCGACTAATTGGATAAGGGTAAGATGAGTACAGTCTTAACAGCGAGAACCAGTTCTCTTTGTCGAGCTTCTCTGTGTCGGTGGAAACATCGAATGCCACTTGAGAGACGACTTTATTGTCTTTGCGCATCTCGACGACCATCTTGGTCATTCCCGACTGCCTCACAGCTCGAGGAAGCTCGTCGATGAGATCGGATCTGTAGACCGGAGGCAGAGACCCATCGGCAGGCATTTTGTAGTTTTGTTGATGCTCGAATGTTGTCAGAGCCTCCAAGTGCACGTTCGGAACAATGGTGTAAAGCAGCTGCTTGCCTTTTTCTAAAATTTTTTACTTGAGTTTTTGTTATTGAATTTCCTATTGTTAAGCATCCAATAGAATTTTTCCATAAATTCTTTCGATCAAATAAAATGTCTCACCAAACAGGACCGCTTTTGTGAACTCTGGGCGCAGTTCGTCCACGTGGTTTGTCAAGTAGACCACGAAGCGGTCCGCATAGTCCACCCCGGTGCGAAATGGCGCCGTTCGGAATCTGTTGTATAGCAGCACTGGCGCGGCTCCCTTCCAGCCCTGTGATCCCCAGTTGCAAGGATCCTTCCTGTCTGTGACAATCCAGAATCCTAAATCGTTGTCACATCCCTTTCCCGTGTCCGTTACAGAGAATCCTCGCTTTAAGGATGTGTCACCATCCACGCTAAAGTAGTTCAGATGAATTTTCTTGGAAATCTGATAAGGGTACGCTGCGACGAGTCTATCTCTTGAGAACCAATTGAGTAAGGTAAGCGAATCCGTGTCAGTTGCAACGTCAAATACAAGTCTCGCTACTACTGCGTTGTTTTTGCGCATCTCTGCAACCATCTTGCTACGACCTGAACGCCTCACGGTTTTATCCATCTGGTCCAGCAGGTCCGACCGGTAAATTGGGGGCAGGGAGCGATCGGATGGAATCGGGTAGTCCTGCTGATGCTTGAATGTGTCCACCGCTTCTTTCCCAACGTTGGGCGTGATTGTGTACAGGATTTGCTTGTCTCCGTCTGAAAGCCAATAGAAATAGATTAAATGTTTCTTGCCAAAAAGTTGCTAACACAATCAAAGATGCTGTATAACTCTGGCGTTCGTTTTCTCAATACATGAACCTCTAGCTTCTTAAAGGCCGGTTCACATTACCACTAATAGCTCTGCACGTCAAAGATGGCTTAAATCAATGTACAGCTGGTTCAGATCCTTTTTTAAACTTACTTCAGTATTTGAATGATATCTAACCTTTGGAACTTTTTGCGGCAAAGTGAACCGGTGTTAGGATTTCTGTTCCCTGAAGTTAAGGATCTCCTGCACGGAGACCCAACACGAAAAATTACGCCATTTTACAATCGCCCTCACGGAAGGTTTCTATACACAATAAAAAGCTAGAGATTATAATTTTCGACATATTAATTATGGGGGAGATCGGTAACTGGAGATCCTAAATCAAACCCTAGTTTTTGCACTCGTGAAGGAAATCGGCAAACGGTGCAGAATCTCCGAGGGGACAACGGAATCTGGTTTAAGATCTCCGGATAGGGAGACCTGACCATGCCTTGGAGATCCCACAACGGTTACGCATCTCCTATCGCGGAGATCCATAACCGTTTGTAGTCTCCGAAGGAGATCTTACTTACTTACTTACTACTGACGGGGGGCGCAGGCGCCGCGAATAGGCCGCGAGGCCCCTATCGCAACCCCAAGGTAAAAGAGCACAAGGATTAGCCTTGGGGGTGCGCCCAGTCCCCGCCAGTAGTCGGCAGGTCCGCAGTGGAGGCATCGGCGACCCTCATCCGGCCGGAGTCCCGGACGAAGGCGCGGAGGTCTCGGATATTGTCCGCGGTGGTCAGCTCGTCCATCCGCTGGGGGTGGCCGAGGTATTTGTGCCGCGCCTTGTTGAAGTAAGGGCAGAAGGTGACGTGATGCTCCGCGGTCTCCTCTCCTATGCCACAGAAGGGACAGGTGGGAGGGCAACCGGTTTGCAACGATATATGTCTCTGGAAGAATCCGTGGCCGGTTAGGACCATGCACATCTCCCTGAGGTCGGTTCTGTTAAGCGAAATCAGATAATCAGAGACTTTCCTGTTCAGGTTAGGCATGGCAGAGCGGCTCTGCCTGTACTCGGTGCAGCTGTTCCAGTGGAGCTGGTGCTGCTGATGGAGCCACCTGTTGATATGGCGGGTGACTTGCGACCTGGGGGTGGGTAGCCTCATCAGACGGTGGTTGCCGTCTGGGTTGCTGCCCTCCTTGGCGAGAGAGTCCGCGAGCTCGTTGCCCAGGATGTTGCTGTGACCAGGTGTCCAGATAATTCTAATCCTGTTAAGGACTGAGAGAGATTGCACACTGCGGTGGCATTGAGATACTGTAGCAGCGGAGATATTCTCAGTGGTTAAGGCCTTAATAGCAGCTTGGCTATCAGTGTAGAAATTAATGTCAAAATTATTAATGTTCGCCTGAAACAGTTGCTGGGCACACTGCTCAATGGCGCAAATTTCAGCTTGGAAAACTGAGGTGTTCTCACCGAGGTGCAGACTTTCCTGGAGAAGCATCTTACCCTCGTGGAAAATGGCAATACCCGCTCCAGCGCGGCCGTTGAACAGCGAGCCGTCGGTGAAGCAGTGAATGCCCTGGCTGCGCCGGTTCACACCGACATCCAGCGGAATGTTGTCTCGGCCAGGGATGGCGGTCTTGAAGCCCCTCCTGATGTTGAGGGCGGGAGGTCGACTATCCACATTGCCCAGGTCCATGTGGATGTTGTTAAGGTCGCGGCGGACAAAGTCCATATGCGGGATTAATGTTTTCATTGGCATAAAGCCAGAGGGCGCGTTATTTAACGTTTTATCTCTGATAAGCCGGGAGGCAGACTTCATAGCCTCCGCCCTAATAAATAGGTGAAGCGGAGGTAGGTTAAGGATAGTGTTCAGCCCCTCGTAAGGGGTGGACGGGTACGCACCTGTGATGGCACGGCAAATGCTGCCCTGAAGCTGGTACAGCCGCTGACGGGCGGCCTTCTGCTCCAGCACGCTAGTCCAGATGAGACTCGCGTATGTGATACTGGGCCGGATGATGCCGGTATAAATCCAACGGACCGTTCTAGGCGAGAGGCCCCAAGTCGGCCCGATGGCTCTGCGCAGCTGGGCAAAGCAGCGTTTTGCCCGACCGATGACGTTATCAAGGTGCTTCGTCCAGCGCAGGTCATGCGTTAGCGTCACACCGAGGTATTTGACCTCCTTCTTGAAGGGGATGTTTCTGCCATAGACAGTGAGGTTTTTCATCTCCCCCTTACGGCGCTTGGTGAAAACGACAGCGACAGTCTTAGTGACGCTGATTTTTAGGCCATGCTGTGTAGCCCAGTCGGCCGCCTTGTCGGCGAATTGCTGCATCAGGTTGCGCAGAGTGGCGGGGTCGGGTCCGCTGACGACCGCGGCAACGTCATCGGCGTAGCCCGCCCTGGTGATACTGCTGGGAATGTCAGCGGTTAGAAGTTCGTCCATGACGAGATTCCAGAGAAGTGGAGTTAGCACGCCACCTTGCGGGCCGCCTTTCATCACCGCCCGGGTGAGGGTAACGCCCATAAGTGTGGATGTCACAAACCTTTTGCGGATCATAAAATAAATCCAGCGAACAATGCTGTGTCTTACATTCCTGCGGGAAAGAGAATTTCTGAAGGAGCGGAAGAGGACATTGTCAAATGCTCCTTCGAAGTCAACGAACAACCCGCAAGCGAGTTGTTTGCTAAGGATGGCACTCTCAATTTTGGAGGTAATGGCGTGGAGAGCATGCTCAGTCGTCCTCCCAGGCTGGAAGGCGTACTGGTACTTACTGACAGGGTCGGAGCGCAGGTCGCACTCTCGAAGCCTCCACAGGATGAGCCTCTCCATCAGCTTAACACAAAAGGAAGTGAGGCTGATGGGCCGGAAGGATTTCACGTTGGTGTAGTCACCCTTAGCAGGTTTCGGGATGAACACGACTCTGGACATTCTCCAGATTGTGGGAATGTAACCTGTGGTATAACAGTCAACAAGCAATTTAGAGAAAGAATCAGCAAAGTTTTGCAGCTTTAGCGCCTCCTGCAGGATACAGGGGGCGATATTGTCAGAAGGAGATCTTACACCCTGTAAAGTCTCCGGTTGGAGATCCCAGCCTGTTCGCAGTCTCCGGATCGGCGACCCAAACTGGCCGGAGCCCCAGAGGCTCTAAACTGTAACACCGGTCTTTGATTCTGACTCGTGATTATTATTAGGGCATTAAAATAAATATATCTTATTTTACTGCTTCGTTCAACTACCCTAAGTATAAGTGCCCAAAGTAATATACTTGCACAATGCTTTTGCAAAAATGTTCGCACGCACCAACAATGAACGGTTGCCTGAACTTCCATCGTCTGTCCTCGACCTCGTGCGTGAGGTACACAAGCATCCGGTCGGCCGTGTCGACGCCAGCATGGAACGGCTTGTTCTGCAGCCGGTTGTACAGCAGCAACGGCGGGGAGCCGCGCCAGTTGCGGTTGGCCCAGTTGCAACTGTCTCTGGCATCTGAGATAGCGATGAACCCGGCGTCAACATGACAGCCTCCATAGTTGTAGCTGATGTAAAACCGCCGCTGCTCGCCCACGTCTCCATCCAAAGAGAAGTAGTTGAACTTGGTCTTGTCCACCAGGTAGGGATAGGAGGACTCCAGCCGTTCTAGCGAGAACCAGTTGTCTAAGGTCAGACTGTCGACATCCTTAGTCACATTGAAAACCAACTGAGCCACCACTGAGTGGTCCTTGACGAGCTCCATCACCATCTGGGTCATGCCCGAGTCTTTTACGGTCCACGACAGATCGTCCAGCAGGTCGGACCGGTACATAATCGGCAAATTATCGTCGATTGGCGCGCGATAGTTTTGTTGCTGCCTGAACGTTTCCAGCGCGCTCTTGTGGATGTTGGCCTTGATCGTGTACAGAAGCTGTTTTCTTTCCGCTGTAGCAGATCAGGGCGACTTTCAACTATAATTGCCTTAGTTATTCGATAATGTTAATAGTTTCAGTAAAGTGCTCACCGTGGAAGAAGGTCTTCCTGAACTCGGCTCGAAACTCGTCCACAGTGTCGGTGAGGTACACCAGAAACTGGTCGGCATACGCGGCACCCTGTTGCAGCGTGCGGTCCTTAAATCTATTGTAGATCAGCGCCGGTGCGAGGCCCTTCCAGCCGTTGTGGCCCCAGCCACAGGGATCTCTGGCGCCGGACACGAGCCAGAAGCCGCGGTCACCATTGCAGCCGTCGAAGCTCGTTGCTATGAAGAACCTGCGCTCCTTGTTTGCGTCACCCTCGATGGAGAAGGCGCTAAACTTGGCCACGTCGTCAAGGCGGTAGGGCCAGGCGCCGATCAGGCGGGACGGCGAGAACCAGTTGAACTGGTCTAGGCTGTCCGGGTAGTCGCCGACATCGAAGACGACGCGCATCACGACGGCCCTGTCGACGCGCATCTCGGCGACCATGTAGGTTTTGTCTAGACGGCGGACAGTGTCGGGCAGCTCGTCGAGCAGGTCGGACCGGTAGACGGCCGGCAGCGGCTCATTGGGCGACGGGGCTGGCCGGTTGCCGTTGCCCCGGGTGACGAACGCCTTCTGCGGGTCCTCGCCGATGTTGCTCCGAATAGTGAACAGCAGCGTCTTGCCGTCCTCTACGATTTTCAAACGATTGTTTCAGTGCAAGCTCGAAGTTTTACAGCAGTTTCAGTATGGGAAATCGCCACCTGTATCGGCCATACGCTCGTACTCATTCTTTGACCCTCGACGAAACCGATCGTCTTTTCCAAATTTAAATTTTTTGCTAGTTAGACTAAATTTATAAGCACATTCTATATATTCTAATTTTTTCATGCATTATTGGTCATGCAATACCTGTAGCACTCTATACTGCGATGAATTTCATTTCGATGCCACAACGTAAAACTTGAAAGCATCAGCACCTTAGTTCATCGATTTTCTCAGTCTTGCTGTTCATCTACCTTGAAGTACTTAACTCTTTGCCCGTCATTTCTATCAATATTTAGAAACTATCTTAAATGAATGGAAATACTATAGGCTGATAGCTTAAATAGATTAAAATATTCTCTATTTTATCAGTTATTCAGAAAATCCGTCTCTCATCTCAAAGTTCAGGTAGATTTCTGGTGAAATTACGAGGGTTGTCAGAAATGTTCTGTGTACAAAGTTCTGTTTGTCTGTGTATTCGAGAATAGCTCAGCTCTATGAATAACTAAAGAGTTGGGGTTTTAGCCATAGATATATACATATATAAAGAGTCGCTAGCTTCAGTTTTAGAGCAATAGATCATTTCTAGCCTGTGTAGCAGTAGTTTTTCAACCACACCCATGTCGCATTCCGTCCCCCGCGAAAGAGTTTTTCTAAGCGCGACAATCGATATCATCAAATTTCATGTCCTTCAGGGGCGTTCAGCAACCGAGATTCTTGAAGAAATGCGGCAGACCATATAGGAGACTTTTGCCCATCTTATGAGACGTTGGGCTATTGCCATTCGCAACGGCAAAAAAAGACCTCGACGACAACCCACGCAGTGGACGACCAACGAGTGCTCGGACTGACAGCCTGGTGAGTCAGGTGAAGGCAGCCGTGCTGCAGGACCGGAGACTGACCACCAGGCAGCTGGCTGATGCCATAGGGGTGTCCCACGACTCAGTCCACAAGATCCTGACCGAGGACCTTGGGATGCGCAAGGTCTGTGCCAAGTGGGTGCCGCATCTGCTCACTGACGATCAGCGGGCTCGGCGGATCGCCATGTGCGCATCCAACCTGCAGCGGTGTCGGCGGAGGGCATGGCGTTCCTGCAAAGGATCGTTGCCTGCGACGAAACCTGAGCGCATTCTTGGGAGGCGGAGTTGAAGCGGCAGAGTGCCACATGGTGCAGGCCAGGTTCTCCGCGACCTCAAAAGGCCATCCGGAGCATCGGCCAGCTGAAGGTCATGCACGTGACTTTCTTTGACCGGGAGGGTCTGTTGTTCGATCAGCCTGTGCCAGTGGGGCAGACGGTCAATTGTGATTTCTACCTGTCGGTTTTGGTGAAAGTTCGGCGTGCCATTCGGGACAAAAGGCCTGCACTTCACGCGGCTGGCCCGATTCTGCTTCACGACAACGCAGCCCCGCACCGAAAGCAAAGCGTGCTGGCTACGATCGAGTCGTGGGGGTGGGAAATTCTTCCGCATCCGCCTTATTCCCCGTACTTAAGTCCATGCGACCTTTTCCTCTTCCTTCGCATCAAGGAGTCGATGCGGGGCCAGCGCTTCAGCGCAGAGGAAGACGTGAATCGGGCCTACAAGGCTGGCATTGCCGCCGTGACGAACAATGGCATGACTGCAGGCATTGACGGGCTGGTGCGGCGTTGGGAGAAGTGCATTGAAGCTGAGGGCTCATACTTTGAGTGAATAAATGTTAAGGAAGACATTTGTAACTTTTCATATTTCTATACTGTTTATCGTTCTCAAGTTATTACAATATACACAGAACTTTTCTGACAACCCTCGTAGAACTGCGTCGAGTTGAATTTATCGATATATCTATAGACGGTTAATTAGAGGCCTATAGTTGGCTCGTAATTATGTTGCCAACAACTATAGTTACCGCTGGAGCTGAACTGATGACGCATGGCTCACACAGTAAAAATGGAACTTAGCAGGTCACAGGTTTCCGCTCGTGTCTCTCTATTAGATTTTGTTTATTTTGTCAACACAGTTCGGCAATTGATCTCTGAAAATAATAAAAACTAATTGATAAGGCTGTTGCACTGTTCAACGTAGACGATAAGAAATGAAAGGTGCGTTGACCTTGCATTCGTCCTTTAGTAATCTTTCGCCATTTTTTTTAATGACACCATATGAAAGCCAGACCCGGCCAGATAAGATCGAATTTAAAATTCAACAAGATTTATGGCTCGTTTGCGAGAAAGCTCGATGCTAATGACCGAATGAATGAACGCGAATCAGACAGAGAGAATAATCGAGACCTGAATAATGTTCAGACACAAATGGCTCTAAAATAAGGCAAATAACCATGACTTAAGCAACTTAAACAGGCGCACGTGCTGCGGCGGGGCCAGGGGCGCAAAATATATGGTGCCCCGCAATAGCTTTGGCGTCCCTGATTCTAGTGATCCAGACACGATTGACCCAGACACGATTGACTCAGACACGATTGACCCAGACACGATTGATCCAGACACTATTGATCCAGGTACGGTTGATCCAGACAATATTGATCCAGACATGATTGATACAGACACGATTGACCCAGACCCGACTGACCCTGACACGATTGACCCAGACACGATTGACCCAGACCCGACTGATCCAGACCCGACTGATCCAGACACGATGGATCCAGACACGATTGACCCAGACACAATGGATCCAGACACGATGGATCCAGACACGATTGACCCAGACACGATTGACCCAGACACGATTGACCCAGACACGAATCACTTAGACAAGATTAACCCAGACACGATTACCCAGACAAGATTTCCCCAGACACGATTGACCCAGACACGATTGACCCAGAAACGATTGACCCAGACACGATTGACCCAGACACAATAGACACGATGGATCCAGACACAATAGAATGACCGAGACACGATTGATCCACACAAGAATGACGCTGACACATGACTCAGAATGACCCAGGTACAAATGATGCAGTCACATTTGTCTCGAGCATAAGACGAAAGCAACTCAAGCAGACTTATCGGCAAAACACTCACAGCAGAGGCAAGCAAGGGCATCCGAGATTCGAAGAAGAGGGGCAGAAGGCTTACCAAATGCAAAGCCATCGGGCGAGGCCACATCGGCAGCTTCAACAGATGCGGTGGCCCACAACAATACGAGCAGCCAGCCGCGAAGATCCCGCCAAGCCATGGTACTTGGAGATGCTGTGCTTCGGCTGTCGGTTCTTCCTAAAGTGCAAGTTGTATTGCATAACAGGTGAGTCATTTTTCGGTACAAATAAACGGTTTTTAAGCGTAGGCAGGCACCAAAAAGTAGCGCCTAAAATATGTTTAATTACCTGTGATAGTCACGGAGTGAAGCGGGAGTTCTCTGGCAAACGAAAATGCAAAGTTGCCGTATAGATTGTCTATGGTGTGTCTCAGGTGAAGCATTAATATACCTTTTTCAGGAGTTCGTTATCGCCTGGGGCAAAAAGTAAAGATAAAAGATTCAAGAGTCTGTTAGTGCAGCAGTTTAGAAGAGTGGAGAAAGAACACTGGAATCTTTCTCCATGCGATAGTCAGTGCTGTAGACGCCAAACCCTGTGCAATGACACCCAAACTCATTCCAATGACACCCAAACTCAGTGCAATGACACCCAAACCCTGTGAAATGACACCCAAACCCTGTGAAATGACACCCAAACCCTGTGCAATGACACCCAAACCCTGTGCAATGAAACCAAAACTCATTCCAATGACACCCAAACTCAGTGCAATGACACCCAAACTCATTCCAATGACACCCAAACCCTGTGCAATGACACACAAACTCATTCCAATGACACCCAAACTCAGTGCAATGACACCCAAACTCATTCCAATGACACCCAAACCCTGTGAAATGACACCCAAACCCTGTGCAATGACATCCAAACTCAGTGCAATGACACCCAAACTCAGTGCAATGACACCCAAACTCAGTGCAATGAATTTAAGCAGTCTGTCTCCTTTCTTTTTATTTTGTTATCACCAGAAAATTAGCTTTTCTCTGCTATTTAAAAGATACTATTATTTAAAACCGTCGCTTGGAAACCACGGGGTTGAGCTGATAGCGCATGGCACTCACAGTCAGGGCAGTTGGCTCTTTAAAATGCGTCCTGAGACACCCAAATTCGTCGTAGGCTTCCAAACCCGGGCTGGTGTGTCTGGGCCGACTTTAATTTGGAACTTTTCTGCCCAGAAGTTTGGCAAGTGCTTTTGAAAATGATAAAAACCAATTGGGAAAAATTTTAGAGCTGAACTTGTTTAACCGTTGACTAATCAGTTCTTGATTTTGAGCCTGTTGATAAGGACAAGTTAATAAAGCATGGCTTCGACTTTTGATATGTTATAGGGCTGTTTATTATTAAGAAAATCCTACCGCTGTTACCAAAATCTGTTACAGGGTAAACTTTCGCCTGTGGTTTAATCACAATGTTGCTACCAATTTCTGTTACAGGGGTCTTGGGGGGAGGGGAAGTTTTCCTATTCTGACACCAAATCTGTTGTGGGGGGAGGGGATTCTTGGGATTTCCGAAAGATATGCTAGTTTTATTACTAATAGGAGTAAGCCAATGGTTGCTCCTGGTGGCGTGAGTGTCCGAGCGGCAAGACACTGTCTAAATTAAACTTAACTAGTCCGAGGGAGGGCTACGCGATGGATCGGAGTTGCCTGGGAAACGGGGCGCACAAAAGGGGGAATTTAATAGCTAATAGGGAATGCTGACATGGGAAGGATATGCCTTAATGGGGAATTAGCTAAAGGCATGACGCCTAAGCAGACAGTGTGTCTGGATAAGGAGTTGGCAATTCGCCAGGTTACTTAGAGATCGGGGAAAGGGAGGCCTCACGCCTGTCCAACTGATAAGGGACAAAGGGGGGTTAGAAATATTACTCAGTAAGAGACTGTACGTTCTCTGAGGGGGGAGGGAGAAAGGGCTGTACGCTTATAGCTGAACAAGACCTCTCGGGGAAGGGGAAAGGCGGGCGCCTTCAAAGGAATAACTCATAGACAGATCTATTTTTGGAACAACTGTTCAATTTGGCCGAGAGGCAAAGCCTGTTACTAGAGGCGGCCACAGAAGTCTGGGCTCTCTACAAATTTATTTGCTCATATTTATAGTAACTTTAGTAAAAATGGCGGACAATTTATAACAAAACATTAAAAATAAGAGGCACTATAAGCGTATTTGAGGCAAAACACGATATTTAGGCTACTTTTAATGATCAATTAGACAGAAATATTTTGCTAATAAATGGATATATAATTTTTATAACGCATTTAACGAGTAATATACATAATATAAGCAATTATTACTATATCACTATATCAACTGGCTTTCCTGAACGAATTTTGCGAATATATTTATTAGTGAGACAAAATTCTTAAAAAACGCATTTACATGGATTATAGTAGTATGAAAAGAGTAGTTGAATTTAATGCGGAGAATAAGTGGCAACAAAATTTATCAGGCGAAGAATGCATGCTAAAAAAAAAGAAAAATGCAAAATTACAAAAGTTTACTACAAAATAATTCATGACTATAACGTTTATTAGGCACAAAGATGTTAAAATGTCGTAATGGTTAGTAATTATTTCGCAAAAATAAATGTTCGAAAAAATGTCATGCAATACTATTGCTACTTCAGTTAATTCCATCGGAACTCGCAAGGTAGACCATCCGGGTCGGGCCAGCCGCAGCTTTGGCCGATCCAGAGTACTTCAGTGGCCACGTTCTCGCGATTGTACTGACGATTGCCGCGGGACAAGTCTTGTAAAGCGTAGACGGTGGCGCGGCGCCAGGCAGCTATAGCCTGCGCCTGCTGCATGCGCAGCAGGTCTTCGAGGGCTGCCGAGACTTCCACCCTTTGGGGAAACATCCTTCCATCGAGGCGGAAGCGACCAACCTTCACTAGATAATGCTTCAGGGTGACGATTTGCTGCCGGAATTGGGCACGGCGGAACTCGGGGAGACCTGATACGATTTGGTTGAAATCTCTGCCTAACTCTTGGAGTGGGGGCCTTCGTGGCTCTGCATTAGCCATTAGGGGCGGAACCTGTACGCGTAGATCGATTGGCATTGGGTTGGAGGGGCCGGGCCTCGCTTGGTGGGGCGGCCTGACGCCATACTGGGGCGGTGGCGTAACTAAAGGCTTCGCCGGAGATCTTGAACGTTCCCTGGGCTCTTGCTTGACGGTCTGGTTTTCGCGTACTCGGCGCATGATGGGCGGCGCCTCACTCGGGGGTAGGACTTGGGCGGCGCGAGAGCCTGAGGGTTGACGGCGGACAATGTCGGCCGAAGGCTCCACAGGGGCGGCAGCTTGTTGCTCTAGTAGACGCTTGCGTTCTTGGGGCGAACTGCTGACTGGCTTAGCTGGCGGGCGGGTCACGACTGACGCAATCTTCTAGGCTTAGCTCCAGGCTTGTTGGGACGAGTTGGCTGGCGCTCAGGAGGGCTGGGGTCATTCTCTTCCTCGTGATCGAACTCGCTAGCATTACTATCCGAGAGGGCAAGTTCTTCTTCTAATCGTTGAAGCTCGTCTCCAGAGGTCATTTTAATCTTTTCAAATCAGATTAAATTGGGGAGTAAAAATCTTATAGATAGTTTGGGAAGGCTTGAGTCAAGCTAGCTGTTGAACTTGGTTGTGCAATTTCGATTTCGAGTGTTTACTTATTGGTCCCTTTTGTTCCTGTTTTCTGGGATTCTTATTTTCGTAACCCACCTCATTTTCTGTCTTTTTTGGGGTCTAGTTTTGCTTTGGATCGATAATTTTAGTGGGTCTTTGTACATTAGCATTGTTCAAGATGCGTTCTTCCTTTATCTAAAATTTGGGGTTCTTTGTGCAATCGGGGACGGCGAGAGGGCTAAAATTCGAGGTTACGCAATAAATTGAGGGCTTTCAATAGACGTTTCAGATGGCAGTCACATCTTTGTTTGGCTTGGGTTGGGCGCCTCAGATTGTAGGGGTGGGTGTGCGCGGGCTCGGGATCTTGCGGGACAGGAGAGGGGGGTAGGGGTTGAGGGTCTTCTTCATTCAAGGCTTCGTTTTCTGACTCATTGGTCTCTTCATTCTCTGTCTGAGCTTCAGACCATTCTTCAGCTATTTCTCCTTCATTATTCTCTTCTCTTAGTTGGCATCGCCAATTGATTTCTTCTTCGTCAGATGATTCTTCAGATTCAATAGGGTTGGACTGATTTAATTCTGGGATTTTCCGGCGGGGGTGGCTTTCCTTAATTGGGAGTTGTCTCTTCGGTTCAGTTGAAGCGGGGGTAGGGGCGGAAGTAGGGGCGGAAATAGGAATAGGAGCGGGGTTGGGGGCGGAAACATAAGCGGGAGCGCTCTCCTGGCTTTCCTTAGTAAAAAGTTCTGTGGTTGAATTGGGCACGGGCGTTAAATTGTCTCGGTGCACTAACATTTCTTTGCCAATTAATTTTCCGTCTTCTTCTTTTTGAACTTTAAAAACTACTTCAGAAATTTGAGCTATCACTCTAAATGCTGATCGTTTCTTCCGATGAAATTTGTGGGACTCTTCGGTGTCTAATTGGGGGTTGTTAATTAATGCTAAACAGCCTATGGGGACTCTGGGGGGAAGTTTATTAGTTTCAGCGGCTATCTGTCTTTTCTCTGTCACTTTTTCTAATTTCCTCTTAACGATTTTGCTAGCTTCTTCTAATCTTTCAGCATGTTTGGATATATAGGCGGGATAGTCGGCATGCTCTGCTGTACTACGAATTTGAGTGTCTAAGGGTAGAGTAGCTTCTCTTCCAAATAGTAGAAAGTGCGGGGAAAATCCTGTTGTTGCATTGGGGCTGGTGCGAACGGCTACTAAAGCTGCGGGAATTAATAAATCCCAATCACCATGATCCTTATTGATCAGGCAGGTGATGATCGATTTAACTTGCTTATTAAAGCGTTCTACTAATCCGTTAGATTGGGCATGATAGGGGGTAGTGAAGGTGTGGCGAATATTATATAATTCACAAAATGCCTTAAACTGTTTACTAGCAAAGGTTTTTCCATTGTCCGTGTGAATCCATGTTGGCTGTCCATACTCTGCTACTATTCGTTCAAGTAGTATTTTAATGACTGTGTCTGATTTTTGATTTCTAATGGGAAAAGCAAAGGGATATCTAGTTGTGCTATCAACAATTGTTAAAACATATTTGTGACCTCGCTTACTCTCTTTTGAGATCGGGCCGATAATGTCTATGTGCAGGCGGCTGAAAGCTTCGCCAATGGGGAACGATTGGATAGGAGCTTGCACAAAGTGGCCTTTCTTACTCTCGAGACAGGGGATGCACTCAGCAATCAACTGCTCAACTGAGGTACTCAATCCGGGTCGCCAAAATCTTTCTCGGATTCTCTGGAGCGTCTTATCTCTTCCTAGATGTCCTGCGAGGGGGCTGTAGTGTAGGTCAATAAAGACTGCTTTATCTAAGGATGGGGGCAAAACTACTTTGTCCTTTTCGCCTTCGGTGATTATTAATAATTCGTTATCGATTTTCATCAGTGCATAATGCTTACTGATCTTTTCTGGCACGTCCGGTGATTTGGGAAATTGGCTCAATTTCTGGGCTTTAGCTTCTAATAGAGCTTTAATGATGGGGTCAGCGACTTGGGCTTCTATAATCTGTTCTTTCTTCAGAGGGCTGGGAAGATAATCAGTTAATAGTTTTTCACACTTTCCTGTTTCTTCTTCTCTTTCATCTACTTCTCTACCTGAGACATTCAGCATTGTCCTAGATTCGGGACATTCGGTCTGGGTCTCGCTTTCTGTCAGGGCTTCAGGTGACTGGGACATGGGGTTGTCCTTAGTTTCAGCGGGAGCACTCGCATCTCTCAGGGGAACAGGGGTCAATTTCTCAACTTTCTCAGGGATTGGCTCAGGGTTCTCAGAAATTACTTCAGATATTTCAGGGGTTTCAAGGATCGCTTCAGCAGGCTCAGTGGCTGCGTCAGGGACTTCAGAAACTTCAGGTGCTGTTTCAGCAAGTTCAGGGGCTACTTCAGGGGATACTTCAGGGGCTTCAGCTATCTCAGCTGGTCTTCTCGACAATCCGTCGGCATTGGAATGTTTTGCGCCGCTTCTGTGTTCAATGTCGAACCTGAATTCATTTAGGCGCTCTATCCATCTTCCTAGGATTCCGGTTGCTTCAGTTTGTCTCATGAGCCAAATTATCGCTTTATGATCAGTTCGGGCTAAGAATTTCTTGCCGATCAGATAAAATCTGAAATGCCTCATAGCGTCGACAAGGGCTAACAATTCTTTCCGAGTAATGGGGTATCGCTTCTCTGATTCCTTCATTGCTCTACTAAAATAGGCTATTGGTCGCTCTATGCCATCACTCTGGATTTGGCCAAGGCATGCGCCAATCCTGTCGTCACTGGCATCTGTGTCGAGCACCATTTTCACATTTTCGTCTTCGACATATTCGGGGTAGGCTAACACTTCAGTAGACATCATTCTCTGCTTCAGGGACTCAAAGGCTTCGTCATGCACTTTGCTCCACTTAGATTGGAAATTCTGAACTCCTTTTCGGGTCAATTGGAATAGGGGGTGAGCCACTTCGGCATAATTTTTCACGAATCGGCAATAATAATTGCATAGGCCAAGAAAACTGCGTAGTTCCTTTACGTCTTTGGGACGGGGCCAAGTTTGGATTGCTTCAATCTTCGTCTTGTCTGTTTGAATGCCTTGTCGGCCAATCACATGTCCTAGATATTTCAACTCGTGATGGAAAAGATTGCACTTTTTGGGTCTCAATTTCAGACCTGCGGCAATTAGTCGCTTAAACACTTCTCTTAGGTGATCTAAATGGTCGGCAAAAGTTTGGGAGTAGGCGATTATGTCATCGATATAGGACATGGCGAACTTGTGTTGAATTCCTAATAGTACTAAATTCATTAGGCGTTGGAAGGTTCCGGGGGCATTGGAAAGTCCTTGGGCCATTACTTGGTATTCAAATTGGCCTCTAGTTAGGGTGGAGAAGGCGGTTCGATGCTTGTCTTCTTCTTTGATGGGGACTTGCCAGTATCCTGAGTTTAAGTCTAGGCTGCTAAAGTATTGGCTACCAGTTAGGTGGGAGAAGGTCTCTTGAATATTAGGGAGGGGGTAGGGGTAGTAATTAACTCTTGAGTTGAGTACGCGGAAATCGCTCACGATTCTAATAGAACCATCTTTCTTGGGGACAATTACTAGGGGAGTGGAGTAGGTTGAATAGCAGGGTCTAATTAGGTTTTTGGCTAACATATCGTCTAATTGGGCGTCAACTTGCTTTTGCAAGTGCGGGGGGATGCGTCTAGCTGGGATTCTAACGGGGGTGGGGTCTTTGATGGAGATTTCGTGGGTTACTAAGTGTGTCAGGCCCATGTCTAATTCGTTCTGGGAAAAGGCTTCACGGTTTTCTTTCATAAGATCGATGACTGCTTTACGCTGTTCATCCGACAGTTCAGGGCCAAGGCTCACTTCATTAATCCAGGAATCTTCAGTACATTGAGTCTGGTTGACTTTCACAGGGGGTTGGGGGTTGGGAGTTGGGGTTTGCCAATAGGTTAGATCTTTAGCTTTCATGGGTCTGGCTAAGCCAATTAGGGAAGTTTTAGTTAGATTCACATCTACTGGATGGCGGTTAATAATTTCAACAATTCCTTTGCCTTCTTTCATAGTTACTAGTGTTGGAACCATTTCTAATGAGAAATCACGGGTTCGGACAGTATCGCCAATGGCTTCAATGGTCATGGGGGTGCCATAATTCGATTCACAATTCTTGGCTAATTTCACGGGTATTCGGAGGGCACTATTAGCTGGGATGATTACTCTTTCTTGAGTATAAACTCGGCAAACTTTCACGGGTAGGCGTGTATACTGCATGGGTATACAGGTACCTTCATTAAGCACTAGCATTCCTTTGGCTAGCTGAATGCTTTCACATTGGGATAGGAAAAATTCCATACCTAGAATATTGTCACAATCATGTCGGCATAGGAGGAAATCAACTTCGATTTGGATATCGCCAAATTTCACTTGGGCGGATACTTCTCCTTCTAATTGAACTGGGGTACCGTCAAATGTACTAATGCTTTTGCTAGTGTCTCGGATTTGATCGGCACGGAATAGCTTAGACCAGGTTGAGCGGCTCAGGAAATTATTTCTGGCGCCTGTGTCTAGCAAGAAATCAATCGATTCTTTCTGGATTTCGCCGACAATTACAGCTTCATAGCCTTCTAGCTTAGTCAGGTCGATTCGGGATGGGGAATTGGGTTTTGGCTTTTGTCGCTTCTTTGAGCGGGTTCCAGCACTGAATAAAGCATTATAGGTTTTAATCGCATAGGATACATGGGGTGCAAGCGCAGTGGGTACATGGGGTGCGGACGCGTGATGAGCAGAAATCGCATTGGTTACATGGGAAGCAGTCGCGTGAGCTGTAGTCGCATGGGGGTCATTGTACACATGGGGGTCAGGGGGGGGGCATTTGGCATGGCATCGTCGATTTCGTCAAAGGCAAGAAGTGAAAAATTATTGGGGGAGACAGATATCGCATTATTCACAGGCATTGGCTGTACATGGGAGGTTTTGCGGGGATAACGGAAACCGTACTGAGGAGGTTGCCGGTATTTTGGTTGGGGGGCATTTTCGAATGATGGGGAGGCCGGAGAGTAAGCAGAATTTTGGCCTGAGGGGCGTGGCCTCTTAACTCGACCCTGGCTTCTCAGTTTCCCGACTTCTGGGAGTCACGGGGGTTGCGGAACTTCAGCGGCTCATATCTGGGATTGGGGGCTGACGCTCATTCCTTCTTGGGGGTTCACGCCTTGGCGGTTGGTTTATCAGCTGGGGCCTGTACTGCTGCTGAGGTTGCGGCCTGTACTGCTGCTGGGGTGGCTGTCTGTACAGCTGAGGGTTTGGATGTCTGTACTGCTGAGGAGGTGGCTGCCTATACTGTTGCTGGGGGAACACCTGAGATGGCGGAGCGCATTGCGCTGTTTCAGCCAGTTGCTTCTGCAGGTTCTGAATAAGCCTTTCTTGGCGATCAATCTTAGTCTGCTGGTCAATGATCAACTGATCGGTTCTGACCTTGTGCTCCTCTTTCTCATCCTTGGTCACTCTAATTCCTCCTTTGTGGGACATCTGATAAGCAGCTTCAATTCTGCGCAGCATTCTGCGGGCGGCTTGGAGACTAGCCGGTTGGGCAAAGATCAGCTTCTCACGGGTGTCGGGAGGGGTTCTCACACCTTTGATGAACTGTTCGACCAGTTCTTCTTCTCTCTGCTCAGCATCCATATTTAGGAATGCGCGGGAAGCTAATTCAATCAAAGCATCGGCAAAACTGTCAGTGGATTCGTTTCTGCCTTGGCAGCGATTCCTAAACTCTTCGCGAAATTCAGCGGAGCTACCTACTTTTCCAAATCTTTCGATTAGTCTTTCTTTGAATTCTTCATAGGGGAGATTAGCTGGGAGGTTGAGGCGTTGAACTGCTGCAAACGCAGTACTCAGGTCTAGATTGGTAAGCAGTTCCTGCTTCCGGTTTTCTTCTTCTATGCCTTCATTTTCACATCTCTGGTCAAATGCGGTAAGCCAGACTCTGATATCTTGGCTGGGAAGGTACTTCTGGATCTTTACATGTCTGAGGGGGCCTAATTCGAGTCGGTTGCGGAGCTCTTCAGCTAAGAGCGCAAGGGCTTCATTGATTCCTGCGGCCATTATACTTCAAGGATAGGGGGTTTAGAGTTTGGGTTGGTTTAAGTGCGCGTTTCACCAGATTCAGATCCTTTACCGCTGCCACCAAAATCTGTTATAGGGCTGTTTATTATTAAGAAAATCCTACCGCTGTTACCAAAATCTGTTACAGGGTAAACTTTCGCCTGTGGTTTAATCACAATGTTGCTACCAATTTCTGTTACAGGGGTCTTGGGGGGAGGGGAAGTTTTCCTATTCTGACACCAAATCTGTTGTGGGGGGAGGGGATTCTTGGGATTTCCGAAAGATATGCTAGTTTTATTACTAATAGGAGTAAGCCAATGGTTGCTCCTGGTGGCGTGAGTGTCCGAGCGGCAAGACACTGTCTAAATTAAACTTAACTAGTCCGAGGGAGGGCTACGCGATGGATCGGAGTTGCCTGGGAAACGGGGCGCACAAAAGGGGGAATTTAATAGCTAATAGGGAATGCTGACATGGGAAGGATATGCCTTAATGGGGAATTAGCTAAAGGCATGACGCCTAAGCAGACAGTGTGTCTGGATAAGGAGTTGGCAATTCGCCAGGTTACTTAGAGATCGGGGAAAGGGAGGCCTCACGCCTGTCCAACTGATAAGGGACAAAGGGGGGTTAGAAATATTACTCAGTAAGAGACTGTACGTTCTCTGAGGGGGGAGGGAGAAAGGGCTGTACGCTTATAGCTGAACAAGACCTCTCGGGGAAGGGGAAAGGCGGGCGCCTTCAAAGGAATAACTCATAGACAGATCTATTTTTGGAACAACTGTTCAATTTGGCCGAGAGGCAAAGCCTGTTACTAGAGGCGGCCACAGAAGTCTGGGCTCTCTACAAATTTATTTGCTCATATTTATAGTAACTTTAGTAAAAATGGCGGACAATTTATAACAAAACATTAAAAATAAGAGGCACTATAAGCGTATTTGAGGCAAAACACGATATTTAGGCTACTTTTAATGATCAATTAGACAGAAATATTTTGCTAATAAATGGATATATAATTTTTATAACGCATTTAACGAGTAATATACATAATATAAGCAATTATTACTATATCACTATATCAGATAGACCTTTGCTCATTTTTTATCAATTAGTTAATTTCATTTTAAAGAGTCTAGGCCCTGATCATAAGAAATTGTCAGATAAAACTGAATTTTAAATGCTACTTTACGGGTTGGCTCGTTGACCCACACAATAATGATTGATACAGACACGATAGGCCCAGACAGACAGACAGACAGACCGACAGACAGACAGACAGACAGACGATAGCTGCTAAGACAGACAGACAGACAGACAGACACACAGACAGACAGACACACAGACAGACAGACACACAGACAGACAGACAGACAGATATCGTTATCATCCCTAAAATATGTACTTTAAGTTTTGTGACCACCAAGGTCACTCTTTTCCTTCCTTCTAAATATACTAAATCTCTAAGGTTTGTATGCTTGTCCATAACGCTCTAGAGATTGCAATTCTTCACCGATTTTGATCGCGTTTTCGCCAAAAGATTTGTAATCAGCCTGGGATTGTATGGTTAAAATTTATTGTATCTGCTTCAATGCTAAAGGGATTAAATATTCGAAAAACTGTTTCAAATGGGCTTTTTCAATGCAAATTTTATCAGCGAAAAACTTCACTGCCAATTTTAATTGATTGCGCCAGAGCGAACTGATAAGAAAACTCATGGGCCCCACTGCCCAGATAATTACTCTATTTAAATTGCGCAACCATACCAGAGGTCAAAAATAAAATTATTCTGGAGGCTAGCAGCGAGCTCTTTAAGCGTCTAAGATCAGTTTTTCGTAACGCTCTACGACTGAAATTCTTGACCAATTTTGATCGCGTTTTCGCCAAAAGATTTGTAATTATCTGGAAAAAAGACAGTTAAAATTTCTTTATCTGCTTCAATGCTAAAGGTATTAAATATTCGAAAAACAAGTTTATCTAAATGCTTTTGATTTGAAATGAATTCTTGACTGGCTGAATTCCAATTCCAAATGATTGCGCCACAACTGCGTACTGCATATTCTCGCTATAAACTGACTCTGAGCTTTTCAGCAGGAGGCAGTGTGCCAAGCATTGCGCAGGCACTCTGGAGGGAGAGAGAAATCAGCCACTGCATGTTAAAAGTATTGAAATGGAGAGATTTACTTAACTGTGCAATGGCTCTGCCAGCACCAAAACTGTGCACACTGAGCAGGCTATCACTGCTATGTATTTGACTGCAGTGCCGAAGCATATATGTCTGATTTTTGCGCCCTTCCATCAGTAGGCGGAATAGCCGCAGTGTAGGCACTAGGACTAGGTTTAGGCTAGGCGTAAGGTCCAAGGTTCGAGTCCGCCTCCCCGGTGGATAATTAAAATAAGTAAATTCATTCATTTGTAGCTTGTGACTCGACTAAATATAACATATTTTTTATTAATTTTAATTGCAACATTTTTTATTAATTAGCAAATAATTTTTGCTACTTGGCACAAGCCACTTATCAAATTTGATTTTAAAAAACTGCTTCGTGTATTACTGATCCCATCAACGAGTACTGCCTCGCACCATGAAAGTATGAAATTGCTATTAAACTGCAGACCATGCTGTTAAAATTGCTTAAAGGTATTGCCAAATTTTGAGCTTTTTAAGAATGCCGATATGTACTGAAAATTGTTTAGTGAGCCGTAAAATGCTGAGCACATTTTTAGATTATTGGAAGATTGGAAGATTATTGGAAAGGAGAACAGAAGATGCTGAGGGGAACTGCAGATTGTCAAAGGGATCATTCATGCAGACTGCAAAGGGAAAAATGGAACAAACTGCTGAGGTAGTTCCTCCACACTTATGAGTGCATAGCAGCAAACTGTTGAGGGGATAACTATCTACAGAGTTTAAAGTGGATAATAGCTGTGAAGAATTAAGTGCAAGTTGTTGAGTGGATAACTGCGGACTGCTGAGTGAAGTATTGTAGTTTGCTGATGTTAATGAAAGTTGTAGACGGCACAGTGGATATCTGCAGGCTGCTAAGTGTATGACTGCAGTCTGTTTGTGGGATTAGAAGTGATAGCTAATTTCAGGATATTGTGGAGATAACTGCCGATTTCAGGGGGGGGGTTAACTTCAAACTGCCGAAGTTACTAAACTTCTTGAATTTAGTTTGAATCTTGAATCTTGAATTAGAAGTTTTAGTAACTGCCGAAGTTACTAAACTTCTTGGATAGTATAAGGCTTTTAGCAGAAGGTCGGCAGTTCGAGTCTGTATTGAAGCAGCGAATTTATCTTTGTGACAATAATCATTGTTTCCTATGAGGATTCATGCAAATTTTTAGCATTTTCATTTTGTAGATACTTTTGCTGGGGCTACGCTAAGCTTTAAGAGCAGCGCTAATCGGGGAGAGCAGTGCTAATCTGATGTATAAAATAAAATAATAAATATGTAAGGGGATTACAAATCAATTTTAACCTGCAAGTTGACAAAGCATTTCATATGGTTTCGATTATCCAGAAGCAATATGGCAATAAGCAAAGATTAGTGCCATCTGCTCACTGATTGTGCAAAAAGTGCTGGTGAATCATTGCTAAACTGCTGGTGAACCATTGTTGAAATGCTGGTAAAGCATTGCTAAGCTGCTGGTGAAGCATTGCTAAACTGCTGGTGAAGCATTGCTAAACTGCTGGTAAACCATTGCTAAACTGCTGGTGAAGCATTGCTAAACTGCTGGTGAAGCATTGCTAAACTGCTGGTGAAGCATTGCTGAAATGCTGGTGAACCATTGCTGAATGCATGGTGAAGCATTGCTAAGCTGCTGGTGAAGCATTGCTAAACTGCTGGTGAAGCATTGCTAAACTGCTGGTAAACCATTGCTAAACTGCTGGTGAAGCATTGCTAAACTGCTGGTGAAGCATTGCTAAACTGCTGGTGAAGCATTGCTAAACTGCTGGTGAACCATTGCTAAACTGCTGGTGAAGAATTGCTGAAATGCTGGTGAACCATTGCTGAAACGCTGGTGAACCATTGCTAAACTGCAGAAAGCTATGGTAAAATATTGTAATTTTTTTAATAAAAACTTTTAAAGAGAAGAAAACGCAACGCAAGAAAAAGCGAACAAGAATCATCATATCAATCATAAATGAAGCGCCCTGTCGAACGTAAAAGTCTCATCGGGAATTGCTTAGACTGTTAAGACTGCTATGACTATTGCTACGAGCATAATGCTGGTATGGGAAATTGCTGTGATATCAAGACTCACGGTAGAATTTATAAGATCTCAAGGCTCAGGGGAATTGCTATAATTATGTCATTCTGGGGAGAATTGCTTTGATTTCAAGTTTCATTTGTGAAATTGAAGAAATAAATTGTTGAAATGCAAGTGCCAGGATATCAAAAGGTTAGTCACTCAATTTTCAGGCTCATGGGGAAATTGCTAACATTTCCAAAGCTCATTGGGGAATCGCTGAAATTCTACAACAAGGGCTATGGTTTTGGTTCAATTATAGAGCGATCGTCGTGACAATCATTAATGATCCATCGAGGAGTTGCTAAGATTAAATGCTCTTGGGGGGAAAACTTAAATGCTTTGGCTCTACTACGGGAATTGCTGACAGGTCAAGGCTTTCGGTGAAATTCCGATTACAAAGCTTATTTATGAGGAAGTTACTTTAATGCTGAGGCTCAAGGCTTATGGTGGAAATTGCCAACACGCCAAGACTCACTTATGGGTTAGGGTGACCATTAATTAAAGACTTGTTTAGATATAATCAAAGTTCATTGTGGAATCGCTCTGTTGACAAAGCTCATAAAGAAATTGCTGAGTTATCAAGGCTTATAAGGGTATTGCTGAATTCTTGGGAAAAGGGAGTTGGGTTGTTGGTATATCAAGGCTTACTGCGCTGGGAGAATTGCGTGATGTCAAGGCTCGAGTTTAATTGCTGTGATGTCGAGGCTTAATGGGATAACTGCTGAGATGTCAAGGCTTACTGGGGGAATTGCTGAGATGTCAAGGCTTACCGGGGGGCAATTGCTGAGATCTCAGAGCTTATGGGGGGAATTTCTGAGATCTCAAGGCTTACTAAGGGAATTGCTAAGATGTCAAGGCTTACTGGGGCAATTGCTGAGATCTCAAGGCTTACTGGGGGAATTGCTGATATGCCAAGGCTTACTGGGGGAATTGCTGAGATGTCAAGGCTCATGGACGATGGCTGAATTTTTTGGGGGGGGGGGGTTACTAGGTTATTGGGCGATTGTCAGATAGTCAGGTAGTACGGCTCAAGTAGCTCATGTAATTCAGATAATGAAAAAGTACACAGAAGTGATGCTGATTTCTGCTAATAGGAAATACCAGCGCATTTATTAAAGGTTTGATTTTTTAATTTAGGCTAATAAACAGAGAGGGTCTAAGGCCGTCAGGGATTTGCATTTTGAGCTCCTGCTGCGGATCAGAATATGCCCCGGCCAGTGACGATATTCACTAAGAGTTTGTGCTTGAACGGATAAGCACTATTTGCTGATTGAGAAAGGGTTTTTGGCTGATGAAGGAAACTTTTTGGCTAATGAAAGTTCTGATTCATGGCAACTTATTTCTTCAAACGTGAGAAAAGGTAATTTTTGATTAATGGAAATCAACATTTTGGATAATTATAGTAAGGTTGCTGTTGTGCCAAAATAAAAACCAATTAGTGTCAAAATGAAATGACTGCAGACTGCTGAGGGAACTGCAGATTGTCGAAGGGATCATTGCAGATTGCAGAGGGGGAAAAACTGCAAACTGCTGAGGTAGTTCCTCCAGACTTATGAGCGAATAGCTGCAGACTGCTGAGAGGGAAAACTGCCGACTAATAGGGGGATAATGGCAGACTTCTGAGGGTAACAATAAACTATTGAGTTTTGAGTGAATATTAACTGTGGAAGATTAAGTACAAGTTGTTTAGGGGATTTCTGCGGCTGCTAAGTGAAATATTTTTGGCTAAGGGGACAGTTATATGCCGCTGAGGGTATACATGCTTAATTTTAATAAAAGTTGTAGAATGCAAAGAGGATGATAAATGCCGGCTGCTAAGAAATAACTGCAGTCTTTTTGCGGGATTAGATGCAGGGATAATTTCAGGTTGTTGTGTGGATAAATGCCGATTTATGGGGCTTAGGTTCAAATATGGAGATAAGTGGCCATCTGCTCGCAGATTTTGCGGAAAGTGCTGGTGAATTACTGCTAAACTGCTGGTGAACCATTGCTAAAGTGATGATGAACCATAGTAATTTTTTTGATAAATTCTACTTTGAACAGAAGAAAACTCAACGCAAGAAAAGCGAAAAAAGAATCACCATGTCAACCATAAAAGAAGCGGTCCGTCGAGCATAAAAGACTCAATGGGAATTGCTAAGATGTCAGGGCTGGTATGGGAACTGCTTTGATGTCAAGACTAATGGGAGAATTTCTAAGATCTCAAGGCTTAGGGGGGAATTGCTATAAGGATGTACTCGTAATTCTGGGAGAATTGCTTTGATTCCAAGTTTCATGTGAAATTGCTGAGTTATAAAGTTTAAAAGCTCATTGGAAAATTGCTTTTCTGTCAAAGCTCATGGGATAATTACTGGAATGCTTTGGCTGTTGGGGAATTACCGAGATTGTTAGGGTAAGGTAAGGGTTAAACCTTAAATGAAATTGGCCCGTCAAACATTAAAGACTTCATTGGGGAATGCCAAATCTCATGGGGGATATCTGGATTATACTGTGGCTCAAGGCTAGGGGAGAACTGCTGTACTCATCGAGGAATTTCAAAGCTAATGGGGGATATCTGGATTATACTTTGGCTCAAGGCTCGGGGGAAATTGCAGTGATTGCAAGACTTGGGGATATTGCCTAAATTTTGTGGCTCAATTAGGAGTTTCTGAGATATTTCTGAGATATCAAGGCTCATTATGGAATCACTGAAATGTCAACGCTCACGGGGGATCCCTGTAATGCTGTAAACTGTGGCTCTTTGGGTATTTCTGAGATACTAAGGTTCACATGAGACTGGCTGAGATGTCAAAGGCTCATAAGGGAATAGCTGAAATTCACGAAATTTCAAGGGTAATTGTTGAAATACTATGGTTCATGGTGGGACTTGCTGAAACGCTGTGACTTGGCAGGGTTAGGGTTAGTTTTCAACCATGACTCATGTGGAATTGCCAAATTGCTAAATTTTAAGGCTCATTGGGGAAAGTTTTAGATTTCAAAAGCTCATGGTGGAATTGCTGAAATTCTTAGGCTGAGAGAGAGAGTTGCTGAAATGCTGTGACTCGACTGCAGGTTAGGGATATGGTTAGGGTTTGGGTTCAATTGTAGAACAATCGTCTTGTCAGACATAAATGATTCCTGGTGGAATTGCTAAGATTAAAGACTCTTGGAGCGAATTACTTAAATGCTTTAGCTCTTCGGGGTATTGCTGACAGGTCAAAGCTTTCGGCGAAATATAGATTTCAAGGCTTATGAGGCTTGAGGCTTATGATGAGATGTCAAGGCTTACTATTGGAATATCTGAGATACCAAGGCCTACTGGGGGTCTTTCTGAGATTTTAAGGCTTACTGGGCTGGGAGAATTGCGTAGATTTCAAGGCTTACTGAGGGAATTGTTAAGATTTCAATGCTTACTAAGGGAATTGCTGAGATTTCAAGGCGTAATGGGGGAATCGCTGAGTTGACAAGGCTCATGAAGAAATTGCTGAGTTATCAAGGCTCATGAAGAAATTGCTGAGTTATCAAGGTTCATAAGGGGATTGCTGAATTGGGGAGAGGGGAGTTGGGTTGTTGTGATGTCAAGGCTTACTGAGCTCGGAGAATTGAGTAGATGTTAATGATCGAGTCTAATTGCTGCGATGTCGATGCTTACTGAGGGAATTTCTGAGATGTCAAGGCTTACTGAGGGAATTGTTGAGATAGCAAGGCTTACTAAGGGAATTATTGAGATTTCAAGGCTTACTGGGGGAATTTCTGAGATGTCAAAGCTTATTGAGGGAATTGTTGAGATAGCAAGGCTTACTAAGGGAATTGCTGAGATTTCAAGGCTTACTGAGGGAATTGTTGAGATATCAAGGCTTACTGGGGGAATTGTTGAGATTTCAAGGCTTACTAAGGGAATTGCTGAGATTTCAAGGCTTACTAAGGGAATTGCTGAGATTTCAAGGCTTACTGAGAGAATTGCTGAGATTTCAAGGCTTACTAAGGGAATTGCTGAGATTTCAAGGCTTACTAAGGGAATTGCTGAGATTTCAAGGCTTACTGAGGGAATTGCTGAGATTTCAAGGCTTACTGAGGGAATTGCTGAGATTTCAAGGCTTACTGAGGGAATTGTTGAGATTTCAAGGCTTACTGGGGTAATTGCTGAAATTTCAAGGCTTATTGGGGGAATTACTGAGATGTCAAGGCCTACTGGGGAAATTGTTGAGATATCAAGGCTCATGGGGGATGGCTGAATTGTTGGGGGGAGGGGGTTAGATTGTTGAGCGATTGTCAGATAGTTAAGTAGTACGGCTCAAGTAGCTCATTTAATTCAGATAATAAAATAGTGCACACACAAGTGGTGTTGATTTCTGCTAATAGGAAATAGCAGCGTATTTATTAATGGTTTGGTTCTTTGAATTCAGCTAATAAATAGGGGTCTAAGACCGTCAGGGATTGGCATATTGAGCTCCTGCTACGGACCAGAATATGTTCAGGCTAATGACGATATGCACTAAGAGTTTGTGCTTGAAAGGGTAAGCACTATTTGCTGATCGAAAAAGGGTTTTAGGCTGATGAAGGAAACTTTTTTGGCTGATTCATGGCAATTAGTTTTTGCAAAAAAAGAGAAAAGGTAACTTTTGATTGATGTAAATCAAAATTTTGGATAATTAATAAGATTAATATTACTCTTGGGCCAAAAAAACACCACTTAGCGTCATTTTTGAGGCCCCCAGCGGGGGGCTAAATGGCTAGTCTTCTAAATATACTAAATCTAAATATACTAAATCTCTAAGCTTTGTATGTTTGAATGCTTGCTTGTCCATAACGCTCTAGAGATTGCAATTCTTCACCGATTTTCATCGCGTTTTGCCAAAACATTCAAAATTGTCTGGAAAGAAGACAGTTAAAATTTCTTGTATCTGCTTCAATGCTAAAGGGATTAAATATTCGAAAAACTGTTTTAAATGGCCTTTTTCAATGCAAATTTTATCAGCGAAAAACTTCACTGCCAATTTTAATTGATTGCGCCAGAGCCAACTGATAAGAAAAC
Organism: Macrostomum lignano; assembly: GCA_002269645.1. Taxonomy (NCBI): domain Eukaryota; kingdom Metazoa; phylum Platyhelminthes; family Macrostomidae; genus Macrostomum; species Macrostomum lignano. The sequence continues at coordinate 5,179 of NIVC01002831.1, read as the reverse complement.
TCACTCCGCTCCACTTAAAGGGGGGCAATAAAAAAATTATTCTGGCTGCTGGCAGCCAGCTCTAATTAGCTAGTCCTATATACTAAAAATGAAAATCTTGCTTGCTTGCAATCGATTAGAGAAAAAATGGCTTAACCGATTTTCATGAGACTTGCACTGTTCGATCAGAAATTTTCCCATGACGGTACATGTGTCTTGGCTAAGAAATTGCTCGATGCTAAAGGCATTAAATACTCGAAAAACATGCTTTTTTGCAAAGGTCAAGCAAACTTTTCGACTTGAAATGCATTGTAATAATGCTAGAGAAAAAAATTGACTGGTTGAATTCTGATTCTGAAATAGATTGCATCATAACTGAATTGTAACTCCGACTTGAATTGCGTCACAGTATTGAAAATGCAGTGTGGAAGCGTAGCACCAGACTTGATTTAGATTGCGTAACCATATTCTCAACTTTAATGAGACTGATACTGACTTGCCTGGAAAATTGATTATGTCATAACTGATTCGTGAGTGAGTGTTGAATTATATAAGTGCTACAATTTAATTTATAAATTCGATAATAGCTAGCCTAGAAGTGAACAGACTAGACTGCAAATGCAGCGACCTGGGTTCGAATCTAAGTAGTGAAAAGTTTTTTATTAAAACCTTTTATTAAAGGACAAATAAAGGACAAAAGGCGCCAGGTAAAAAGCATAGAAGCGTCATGTAAAAAATCATAGAAGCGTCATGTAAAAATCATAGAAGCGTCATGTAAAAAATCATGAAAGCGTCATGAAAAAATCATAGAAGCGTCATGAAAAAATCATAGAAGCGTCATGAAAAAATCATAGAAGCGTCATGTAAAAATCATGGAAGCGTCATGTAAAAAATCATAGAAGCGTCATGTAAAAAATCATAGAAGCGTCATGTAAACAATCATAGAAGCGTCATGTAAAAAATCATAGAAGCGTCATGTAAACAATCATAGAAGCGTCATGTAAAAATCATAGAAGCGTCATGTAAAAATCAAAGAAGCGTCATGTAAAAAATCATAGAAGCGTCATGTAAACAATCATAGAAGCGTCATGTAAACAATCATGAAAGCGTCATATAAACAATCATAGAAGCGTCATGAAAAAATCATGAAAGCGTCATGAAAAAATCATAGAAGCGTCATGTAAAAAATCAAAGAAGCGTCATATAAAAAATCATAGAAGCGTCATGTAAAAAATCATAGAAGCGTCATGTAAACAATCATAGAAGCGTCATGTAAAATATCATAGAAGCGTCATGTAAACAATCTTGAAAGCGTCATGTAAAAAATCATAGAAGCGCCATGTAAAAAATCATAGAAGCGTCATGTAAAAAAGCATAGAAGCGTCATGTAAAAAATCATAGAAGCGTCATGTAAAAAATTCATAGAAGCGTCATGTAAACAATCATGAAAGCGTCATGTAAAAATCATAGAAGCGCCATGTAAAAAATCATAGAAGCGTCACGTAAGCAATCATAGAAGCGTCATATAAAAATCATAGAAGCTTCATGTAAAAAATCATAGAAGCGTCATGTAAAAAATCATAGAAGCGTCATGTAAAAAATCATAGAAGCGTCATGTAAACAATCATAGAAGCGTCATGTAAAAAATCATAGAAGCGTCACGTAAGCAATCATAGAAGCGTCATATAAAAAATCATAGAAGCTTCATGTAAAAAATCATAGAAGCGTCATGTAAAAAATCATAGAAGCGTCATGTAAACAATCATAGAAGCGTCATGTAAAAATCATAGAAGCGCCATGTAAAAATCATAGAAGCGTCACGTAAGCAATCATAGAAGCGTCATATAAAAAATCATAGAAGCTTCATGTAAAAAATCATAGAAGCGTCATGTAAAAAATCATAGAAGCGTCATGTAAAAAAATCATACTGACATCAAAAATCAAGTGACAAAAAAAATGTCAGACATGAAAGAGGTGTCATGTAAAAATTAAATGAAGCTATTGTGCTGCGCTGGGGAGACTTACTGTGCTAGATGTCAAGGCTCACGGAGAATAACTGAGATTACGCGGGGGGGGGGTTTCTGAGATGTCAAAGCAAAAGTCAGAAGCTACTTCAAAGTACATGTACTTTACTCAATTTTTTTATTACATTCTTTGTTGGCTCGCCACGGGGGGGGCGCTGATAGAAGAAGAGTCATGTAAAAAAGAAAAGAAGCACTATGTATACATAAAAGAAGAGTCATGTCGAAGTTAAAAGATTCATTTGGGAATTGCTACGATGTCAAGGCTTGGAGGGAATCGCTATAGTGCTGTGTTTCTTGAAGAAAGAATCACTAAAATTTCAAGGCTTAGGGGAGAAGAATTGCTGAGATTTCAAGGCTTTAGGTTGGGTTAAAGTTAGGTTTAGGTCAGGTGTGGGTTGAGGGTTATATTTTATCGGGTTTCAAGGTTAACAGGGGATTTTCAGATATCAAGGTTTATGGGGGGCATTGCTGACATGTCAAGGCTTACGGGGAATAGCTGAGATGTCAAGGCTCATGGGGGAATAAATGAGATTTCAAGGCTAAAGTCAGAAGCTACATGTAGTCCATTGAAAACTTTTTTTCTTTATTTGTTGGCTCCTCACGGGAGGGATCGCTGATAGAAAAAGCGTAATGTAAAAAATAAAAGAAGCTTCATGTCGAAGTTAAGAGATTCATTTGGGAATCCCTACGATGTCGAGGCTTGCAAGGAATCGCTTTAATGCTGTAGTAGTGCTATAATGACTGTTAGAGAGAATTACTGAAGTTTCAATGCTTTAGGGTTGGGTTAGGGTTAGGGTTAGGGTTAGGGTTAGGGTTAGGGCTAGGGTTAGGCTAGGGCTAGGGTTAGAAGGTTGACAGATTTTTTAAGATTGCAAGGCTTATGGGCATTGCTAAGATGTCAAGGGGGTTGATATGCTAAGGCTTGTGGGGGATTTTCTGACATGTCAAGGCTTACAAGGTATAATGCAAAGAGACGCTTACATGTAGTTTATTAAAAAAACTTGTACTGCATTTTTTTGGCTCCCAACGGGGGCGCTGATTGCTAGTCCTATATACTAAAAATGAAGATCTTGTTTGTGCGCAATCGATTTTAGCAAAAATGGCTCATCGATTTTGTTCAAACTTGCACCATTCATCAGAAATTTTTCCGTGACAGTACATGTATCTTGGCTAAGAAATTGCTAAATGCTAAAGGCATTAAATATTCGAAAAACAAGCTTTTTGCAAAGGTCAAGCAAACTTTTCGACTTGAAATGCATTGTAAGAATGCTAGAAAAAACTGACTGGTTGATTCTGATTCTGAAATAGATTGCATCATAACTGAATTGCAACTCCGACTTGAATTGAAAATGCAGAGTGGAAGCGTAGCACCAGACTTGATTTAAATTGCGTAACCATATTGTTAACTGATACTGACTGACTGAGAAACTTATTATGTCATAACTGCTTCGTGTGATTTACTCTATGCTTGGATTTTAAAGTGGTTGAATTATATAAGTGCAAAATTTGATGTTATCAAAACGATGAGAGCTAGCTAAAGGTGAACAAACTGAACTGCTAAATGCAGCGACGATGGTTCGAATTTTCATAGAGTATAATTTTTTTAATTAAAGCTTTTCATCGTCAGGAAAACTAAAAGACTTTTTAAAAAGAAGCGTCATGTAAACAATCATAGAAGCTTCATTTAAAAAATCATAGAAGCGTCATGTAAAAAATCATAGAAGCGTCATGTAAAAATCATAGAAACGTCATGAAAAAATCATAGAAGCGTCATTTAAAAAATCATAGAAGCGTCATGTAAACAATCATAGAAGCGTCATATAAACAATCAAAGAAGCGTCATGTAAACAATCATGGAAGCGTCATGTAAAAAATCATAGAAGCGTCATATAAAAATCATAGATGCGTCATTTAAAAACTAATGAAAGTGTCATTTAAAAAATTAAGAAGCATCATGGTAGAATAAAAGAAGCGTCATGTCAGACATGAAGGTGTCATGTAAAAATTAAATGCAGCTATAATGCTGTGCTGGGGAGAAAAACTGAGACGTCAAGGCTCACAGAGAATAACTGAGATTACGGAGGGGGGGGGGGTTTCTGAGATGTCAAAGCAAAAGTCAGAAGCTACTTCAAAGTTCATGTACTTTACTCAGTTTTTTATTGCATTCTTTGTTGGCTCGCACGGGGGGCGCTGATAGAAGAAGAGTCATGTAAAAAATAAAAGTAGCACTACTATGTTACATAAAAGAAAAGTCATGTCGAAGTCAAAAGATTCATTTGGGAATTGCTACGATGTCAAAGCTTGGTGGAAATCGTTATATAGTGCTGTGATTCTTAAAGAAGGATCACTAAAATGTCAAGGCTTAGGGGAGAAGAATTGCTGAGATTTCAAGGCTTTAGGTTGGGTTAAAGTTAGGTTTAGGTCAGGTTTGGGTTGAGGGTTATATTATTTATCGGGTTTCAAGGTTAACAGGGGATTTTTTAGATTTCAAGGTTAATGGGGCCATCGCTGACATGTCAAGGCTTACAAGAAGCTTGCATGTCGAAGTTAAGAGATTCATTGGGAATCCCTACGATGTCGAGGCTTGCAGGAATCGCTATAATGCTGTAGTAGTGCTATAATGACTCTTAGAGAGAATTACTGAAATTTCAATGCTTTAGGGTTAGGGTTAGGGTTAGGGTTAGGGTTAGGGTTAGGGTTAGGCTAGGGTTAGGGTTAGAAGGTTGACAGATATTTTTAGATTTCCAAGGCTTATTGGGGGCATTGCTGAGATGTCAAGGGGGGAAGTTGATATGTTAAAGCTTGTGGGGGGGGAATTACTGACATGTCAAGGCTTACAAGGTTTGACAGGAGATTTTTTAAGATTTCAAGGATACATGTAGCTTATTAAAAAAACGTGTATTGCATTTCTTTGGCTCCCCAACGGGGGGCGTAGATTGCTAGTTTATTATTCTCATCTTGCTGTATATACTATAACTTTGCTCAACCACTCGTTTCGTAAAATAAATCGACCCTGAGATTGTCCGATTGTGGACGAGATGCATTGGCAATTAAATAATACCAGGCTCATTCAATTTGCTCATCTCTCTCATTTCTCGTATTTAGCTCCATTATGCGAGCTAAATCATCAGACAATTAGCAGACAAATTAGCGAATAAAATAACAACTGTAATGTG
>NIVC01002830.1:120000-137511 GCA_002269645.1 Macrostomum lignano | reverse complement strand
TTTAGTAGAACTCCATCGATGCGCAAAATAATGTTATTATTCCTATTCCTAAACAAGAATCAAATATAAAAACATTCAAATCTCATACCAAATTTTTATTTAGTACTGTAAATGTTCAGGATAATAAGAAGCTTCAAGAATTAATTAAGTTATTAAAAATCATATTATACTTCAAGAGTTTTGGAAAATAGGATTTAAATGGGAGAAAAAAGAAAGAATCACTCCAATACAATACCTATTGAGCTCGGGACAAATCCCAAAGAGCGCGGGGAATTCATTTTGGTGCTATTAAAAATAGACGAGAATGTCGTATCTGAAGCAGATAAAATGGGAACGCGACCGGTTCAACCAACGTAAAGGTCAGATGTTAAGTAATGTTGATCGTATTAACTATGATTATGATTTATATACTAAAAAAGTAAGAAGAGTTTCAAACCATATAAGAAATATGGACTTTTTTCAATATTGGATTTGGAAGCTTATCAATGTTATGTGTAATCGTTTTAGGTATTTTACAATCTATTCCAACTCTTAATTTATCTCAATTATTTTTAGGTATTTCAATTGGCTCAATATCAGGTTTTGAATTGATCAGAAACTTATCAATACTTTTAGCAATTAAATTATATCTTAAAAAAGAAAGGAAAAATATAAATCATTAAGAGATGTTGCCAAGCAATATAAAAATCAGTTATATTTATATGTGCAAAAAATATTGGATGACGGAGAGATAACGATTCATGAATTATCAACCGCGGTTGATTATATGAAAAATATTTAAAAGATAGAATAGAATTTTAGATGTTGAAACTTTTACCGATATGGAATTAAAAGAGTTGGACTCGAAACCCAAAGCTCACCGATAGAAACATTAGGCATTTACGAACCTGAAACTATTGCTACTGGGCACAAAGCCCGCGGTCAGGAAGTGCGGTAGAACTTCAGGTTGTTTAGTTTTTCTAATGCATATGTTATATATTCTTCCCAAAGTGGTAACTCTCTTCTGATCCTTCCCAAAGTGGTAACTCTCTTCTGATCCTAGGTTAAATTTTTTATCAATACATAAAAATTCCAATGACTTTTCAGTAACATTTCGTTAGTATGTTACCATATCCTTATAAACTTTGTTTCTCTCGAATAAGAAAATTGAAATAATATCCAACTAAAATTAAAATCCTTTCGGAGTCTTTCGAACTTAATCCTTTCCTTTATTTAAATGGAAAAAGTTATTATATAAATAAACATTATTTCGGAATTAAAATTGGATCAGAAATGTCTCTTGTAAGATTTCTTAAAATTGTATTTTTAAAATAGTAATATGAGTTTTCAATCTTTTTTGTTTTTTCAAATTGATATATTTTAGAACATGAATAACACATATGATATATATCTCCGTTTGCTGTTTGCCTCTGTGCATAGTCACATTACATTTTATTACATTCGTAATGTCTTTCATTTTTTTGTTATTTTTTTAGATTAAAAATGGAGAGCTGGTTCAAAACCGATTCTAATGTGATTAATTATCTCACACCCAATATGTTGGAGAATAAAGAATATAATATTATATGTTTGAGACAGGTTAAATTTATTGGGCTTCAATCAATATTTTTACAATTAGATGGGCAAAAAATTTTATGTCTAAGCGGAGATGATGTTAAAAATTTTCCTGTTTTAGTTATTAATAAACCTAAAGCGTTTGTTATGAAATACTGCAACGAGGGTGGATTGCAATTTAAACTAAAACAAACAAATAATAAAAAGAGTGATAGGACTGTAAAATTGGCGGCTGTTGGGAGGATGACGACGAAGACTAAATTTTTTATAAGAAAATGGATACGATAAAATCCTTATCACTAAAGAGCGTGAACTTAATGATATTAATAAAAAAATAAATATAATTATATCTCAGAAATATCATGAGTATGGGGACGATATGTTTCCCATCCGATATGAAATGGATAAAGAAAACGTTTTATTAAATCTGAATTGCTTATGCTGAAACAGTAATTGAAATCGAAATAGATAGTTGGTTAGAAAAATAAAAAAACTTAGGAAAAAATAAAGGATTGTTTAAGTTACCCTGACGACTGCGAGAAATTGGCTTCAATATTATATGAAATCGAAATGGATATTATGCTTAAACAATTACATGCTTTAGTTTTTTCCGCCCCGAAGGGTCGCGGATTTTATCCGATAAGTAATTTTTCTGTTAATCTCTTCCAGTTATTCAAGACTTTTTCCTTATTTAATTTTTTAAGTTCTTTTGGAAATGTTGAATAATAATTATCTATATCTTTTTCATATTCTAGAAATGTATTATATTCACAATCACATTCGGATTCACAATCACAATCGTAATAATAATTATTTATTGCCGCTTTGTATTCATTATATTTACTTATTATATCTTCTTTTGTTTTTTATCTTTTATCATATTTTTTATCTCTTCTTTTAAACCATATGGATATGTTTTAATTTTATCATCTAAATATCTTTTATCATCAAATGGACTTAATGTTTTTTTATCTGTCTCGATGACAAACATCTGATGCTTATCTGAATTTAATCGATATTGTGGAGCATGATAATTTTCAATTGTATTAAGGTAATCTAAAAGTACGTTTTTATAATCATCAAATGTTATCTTTTTAACTGCTGCCCTTGATACCCCTTTTATTTTTTTTACCTCTCCCTCCTGTCCTAAAACTTTAAATGCATAGCATTTTGATCTTATTGCTATAAACTCGGTTATGATTTTGCTATTTAATTCATCTTTCATTTTAAGTACAACTTTTTTATTTTGATCTGATTTTAAAGGATGGTTATCCGGATAGTCGGAGGTATCCAATGTATCCTTAATTTTTTCCATATCTTTATAGACATCGAACCTTTGGTTCGCGGGCTTTGCCCGATCCTCTGTTTCAACCTTAAATACCAAACTGTCGGTGTCTGCATATATTGGATAGTTATCTGGCCATGTTTTATTTATAACATCATAATAATATTCATACATTACCAGCTTTGCATAATCTAAAACAACCATTCCAATAAATATTGGTTTAAGAAATTTTGTTGTTTTATTTCTCATATGAATACCCATAAAGTTATCATCAAATTTTATAAAGTCTTTAAAGTTAGGTTTTGAGAAATATTTCTTTGCTTTATCAATATCCTTTTCTAAATGGAATTGGTTCTATCTCTAATATTTTCAACCGTTTTTCCATAAAAAGCATTATTCATTAATTTCCAATAATCTTTCTCAAAATTTGTTTTTGACATCTGTCTCTGATTTGAATTAAATCAATATATTTAGCTAACCAATCTTCCTCAATAAACGATATTGTTCGATGTACTTTAGACACTTTTAATCCCTGCTTTTCATAAAATTGTAGAAGCTTATAATGCACTACATAGTTTTTCTTATCATGTAAATTTAATATTAATTTTTTTGTTGCTAGATGTTTTGCATTATCTACTTTAAGATAATCTTTTTGTGTTTGTGATAAATCATCTTCATTAACTGAACAATGCTCTGGAGCTAAAGGATATTTATATGTTTTTGCTTTTGCTTCCCGAGTATATTGCAAATCCACCTCTACAATACAGCCCCTTCCTTCGGGAATATTTTTGTAATAATCGGGTCATCTTCCCATTGGAAATCAGCTATTGGTAATTTTTGTTTCATACAACCACCGTATAAATTGTTTGCATCTAGATATAATACATATGATGATTTTTCTTTTTTATTATAATTTGGTAGATATTTATTATTTACTTTAGTATATCTATCTCCTAGTACACCGAGAATCCGCCGCGAATTCCTCTCTCAATCATTAACAACATATCATGATCAGTTAGTAAATCAATCTTAACATCTGTATGTTTCAAACCACAAGCCCATGTTAATCCCGGTGCACTGAAACAATATGCGGGATCAATTTTAAAATTCTCATATGTATGATTCCTAAAGTTTTCAAATGCATCAGCTAATAGGAGAACATCTGCTTTAAGATATAGATTATGATAATCTTTAAATGTTTTACAATTAAAGTATTTCCATACTTTTTGAGCGTGTTCATAATCCGATTCACTTATATTTGATTGTGATAATGTGGAATAAAACTTTTCTATGGGCGGTAATTCGGTATGAAAAAATACGTCTTCAGATGTTACATATTCATATGGATAGATGCCCTTACGAGTTAATAGCATTAGTTCTTCCTCGGATAGTTTTTCTTTTTTGAAACGATTCAATAGTATTGGAAAGTTTTTCTTTACTATTTCTAAATCCCATGGTTTTGGAACTAATGATGAAACAACATTTGCTAAAGATGTTGATAAGAATCTCAAGGAATCTAGAAAAACTAGATGGGAGTATTTCTTACCATATGTTATTGATATGTAATTTTCTGATGTTTTAGGTAATATATTTATTTCATATTCATCCTTTCCTAAATGAAGCAATTCTCGAACTAAGAAATGAAAATCATATCCGGAACCATTATGAAAAAATACTGGTATTTCCTTACATCCTTTTCCTTCTTTTGCATTACATGATCTACATGCTGCCCCTCGATAATTTCCTGTTAGATGACAATGTTCTCGTATCTTATTATTCTTACTTAAATGTCTTTTGCACATAAAACAATTTGTTGCATTTTTATAATTGTCTCTATCCTTATTTGTCATATTAATATTTTTTGATAATTTATCATATTGATTTTGAATATATTCAAATACATTTACTAATGATTCTGCCATGTGCTTAGCTGCATCATTACCGTGGTAAGTAATCATCCTTGATTTAAATATATGATCAGCTACAGAGTGTACATATATACAATAACTATTCGGAAACTGTTGTGCCAATTTTTTTGTGCATTCCCATCATCAGATGCCGTCTGTGATTCTTTTAAGGGAACATTTGTTGCTTCAAAATCAGCATATATTACTATTGGTTTTTTAACTGCCATATAATGTTGTTGGAACTTTAGGGTTGCATCTTCAGATGCTGGCATTATAGCATTAGTAAATTTGTGATCTAAACAAAATCGTTGGTGGTTTTTAAGAGCTGTTTCATCCTTTTTAAATGTAAAACAATTTCTACATAGTGGATATCTATTTCTATTTTCTCTTAAAAAAGAACTAATATCTTTTATGTATATATAATGTGTTTCATTTTCGCGCTGCATGTACAAAAGATCGATTTGATCTGGTGCTGTTATATCAGTTGCTGGCTTAACAAGATAACACCTTTTCTTATACCATTCTGGATCGGTTAAAATTTCTTCTAGATCTTTTGGTTCTTCAATTGTAAACACATTAATATTTAAACCATTCATTTTTTCAATCTTATATATATCATCTATTGCTACTGGGTATGATATGTTTTTCATTATTATTTCATCCTCATATTGTCTATAATTATATATTTTATTAATGTGTGATTCTACTTGATTGTGATATTTATGAATTAATAAACACCATAATAAACATTTATTATCTTTATTGTCTGGATTTATAATCATAGGTGATTTAAATTTGAGCTTCATATGTGATCGTCCTTTAAGAATTTCTATAGGTGCAATCTTTACTATTGCTGAATTACAGGATACAAATATAAACCCAGATCCGTTTTCTGTCATCTTATCTATCCATTCATCAAACTCAGCTTCTATTTGATCGAATTGATTGTTGTAATTTCCCATTGATAATAATGTTTTATATGATTCTTGTGAAAAGTTATTTATTACTTCAATTTCTGAATTTGCATTAAGAATATTTGGTTTTTTAAATTCTGTTTCAACTTCTATTTTATACTTAATTGGCTGTCGTTTGTTATTTGGCCTTATAGTATAATTGATTAATATGGTCTTTAATTTATCTTTCATTTGTTTAAAATATTCTTTATAATTTGTATTTATATCTATATCTATATATATTACTTCAGCTCCATTTTGTCCTTGTGGTTGGAGGTTATCAATATCATTTAATTGTCTTTCTAAACGTATCTCATTTTCTGCCCTAATTCTTGCTTCTATTTCAGCCCTATCGGCAATTCGTTGTGCTTCGATTTGAGCTATTAATTGTGCTCTAAGTTCAGGGTTGTCGATTTGAGCTAAAATTGCTTCCATTTTATAGAATAAAATTTATATAATGTTTGAATTATTGATTTTTTAATTTTGCGTTTTTGGTGTCCAGACCCTCCCCCAGGAGCCTATTCGAGATCTGCTTTTGGTAATAGCAATCCATTGCCCATAACGTTTGAATTTAAGAAAATTCCTGAACCTGCTTTTGGTCGCATTTCGAGATATAATCCGCTTCCGTCGTGTTTTTCAATGATATTAAAATCTTTTCCTAACTTAGTAAAAATCTTCTGAACAGCCGGTCTAAAATTGGATCCAATATTGTCAAAAAATCCTTTAGCTTTCTCACCCGTTTTTTCTAAAGTTTGGCCAAATTCATGTAGTTTATCTGCGACAACTCCGCTTCCTTGGGTTGTTCCTTTTAGTACCAAACCATTCCCGTGATTTGTTCCTTGCAAGAGTAAACCTTTTCCAGCTGATAACCTAGCTTCTGCATTTCTTTTTTGCTCGGCTGTTGCTGAACTACTATTAATTGTATCGATAAGTTTTTGTTTAAATTGTGCGTCCTGCGTTATTTGCTGTCTTTGAAATTCGGCCTCTCTTTTAGCTTTTTCGTCCGCAGCTTTTTTGTCATTTACTGCTTTTGCAATTCCAGCTGCTCCGCCAGCAACTCCTCCAGCTGCTCCAATTCCTGCAAAAATTATTGGGAGCAAAGCTGCAAGGGGTAAGATTCCCCCCTGTTTCGCTCTTAACTCTCCTAGCTGTTTTACATTATCATGAATTCTTTTTCCGGCTAAACCGACTGCTCCAGCTGCGCCAAGTCCTAAAAGAAGCGGTAGAATGGGTAGTAATCCGCCGTCCTTTTTAGTGTGAGTCTCCATTAAAAATTTCACATCGGAGTCTGTCAACCTATAATTTCTGCCGCGATTCTTAAAGGATATTGGCCTTCCTTCTTGTGCATATTTTGCTGCGAGTTTAAATGTATCGATGTCGTAGTCAAACTTTTTACCTAATCGATCCAATCTTTTTAACATTGTGTGGGTTTGCTTATTATCATCAAGATTTAAGGTATCTACAATTTCTCCTATAAAATATAACCGGTTTTCATCATCATTAACTGAGTCCATTTTTATATTGTTAAAATTTCTTTAATCCTTTTCCACCTTTAATAGTATTTAACATTTTATTAAAATCCTGAATATCTTTATTACTTATTGGCGTGGTTTTCGTGGGGTTTCTGTTGGTTGTGCGGCTTGTGCCAGCTTTAAATCTTTTATTGCATTTATTTGTGAGAGGGTGTCGTTAAAATCTCTCAATTTCTTTAGTTCTTCTGCCGCTCTAGCTGCTTCAATTCCTCCTTTTACAGCATTTGTTATAGAGCCTGCTGCAGAGCCAGCTTGCCCTATAAGCCCCATATTGTCTTTAACAAAATTTGCTGCTGTTCCAACCAAATCAAAAAGTCCCTCACCTCGGTATTCAATTGGATCTCCTACCTGATACTCATTTATATTTTGCACATGTGTAACGTGTGTCATTTTTTGTTCTATTTTTAGTAACAGAAAAAAAGAATACGAGAACACACAAAAGAATATTTTTCAACCCAAGATGGTGTATATACTGCATTGAGTCATTTTTTTCTGGACGTCCAGAATTTTTCTGGACGATTTGTTAAAAACTTATTCATTGATGGTGGGCACCCCATTTTACTTGTGACGCGCGGAGCCTGTCTTCTTCTTCCTGAGAGATGAGCTAGAACTGGGTTGATGGCTGTGGTTTTTATAGAGTTGGATGGCTGAGTGGGCGTTCAATTCCTGCTACGGCAAGATTTTGCAAGCTAGCCAATAGTGGCTATGAGAGTAATTTTTTGTTGAGTGTTACTATTACCATGACTCAGTTTAAACTCTTTTGTGACCCTTCGCGCCTGCGGCGCGGGCAAGGGGTTATAGAGTAGTAGTATAGAAAAAGACGCTTACAGATCAGACCTTATTTTAATGGCCGTTTTTAAGGTCTTAAGAGGGGGGACGCGAGGGGGGTGTTGGGGAGTGTTTGGAAGTGTTGGGAATGATTTTTATTGTTAGGGGTGATTATGGGTGATTAGATGTGTTAAGGGTGTTTAGATGTGTTTTTTTATTTACCCCCCGTGTCCCCCCTCTAGACCCTTAAAACGGTCATTAAAAAAGTGCTCTGGGTCTAGAAGCGTCTTTTTCTATACTACTTGGAACCCTCTCTCTGTCAGCTAGTGGAACCCTCTCTCTGTCAGCTAGTGGAACCCTCTCTCTGTCAGCTAGTGGAACCCTCTCTCTCTGTCAGCTAGTGGAACCCTCTCTCTGTCAGCTAGTGGAACCCTCTCCCTGTCAGCTAGTGGAACCCTCTCTCTCTCTCTCTCTCTCTCTCTCTCTCTCTCTCTCTCTCTCTCTGTCAGCTAGTGGAACCCTCTCTCTGTCAGCTAGTGGAACCCTCTCTCTCTCTCTCTCTCTCTCTCTCTCTCTCTCTCTGTCAGCTAGTGGAACCCTCTCTCTGTCAGCTAGTGGAACCCTCTCTCTGTCAGCTAGTGGAACCCTCTCTCTCTCTCTCTCTCTCTCTCTCTCTCTCTCTCTGTCAGCTAGTGGAACCCTCTCTCTGTCAGCTAGTGGAACCCTCTCTCTCTCTCTCTCTCTCTCTCTCTCTCTCTGTCAGCTAATGGAACCCTCTCTCTGTCAGCTAGTGGAACCCTCTCTCTCTCTCTCTCTCTCTCTCTCTGTCAGCTAGTGGAACCCTCTCTCTGTCAGCTAGTGGAACCCTCTCTGTCAGCTAGTGGAACCCTCTCTCTGTCAGCTAGTGGAACCCTCTCTGTGAACTAGTGGAACCCTCTCTCTCTCTCTCTCTCTCTCTCTCTCTCCCTCTCTCTGTCAGCTAGTGGAACCCTCTTTCTCTCTCTCTCTCTCTCTCTCTCTCTCTCTCTCTCTCTCTCTCTCTCTCTCTCTCTCTCTCTCTCTCTCTCTCTCTCTGTCAGCTAGTGGAACCCTCTCTCTGTCAGCTAGTGGAACCCTCTCTCAGTCAGCTAGTGGAACCCTCTCTCTGTCAGCCAGTGGAACCCTGTTTCCCCCGATTGCAGACGCGCTGTCCCGGTCTCCCAGACTCCACCCTGCCAGTCCGACAAGACAACCGCTGCCTGTTCGTCTCCACAGCGGCTGCATCAACGAGTGCAGATGCTGCAGCTGCCTGCTCTGCCACAGTCAGCGGTGGCAGCCTGTACACCCTGACCTCCGACTCCGACTACCAGCTGGCGCGCCTCTACGCCGCCCAGAGGCTGTCCAGCAGCTCAGCAGCCACTGGCACCAGACGCTATTGGCTGGCCGACTCACGACCGGCTTTCTCAGCAAAGTCCTGCGCCTTGCTGGACAGCCATGGCCAGCTGACTCACCTGAGCAGCTCGGCGGAGTGCTCGGCAGTGGGAGCTGCGGAACCAGCCCTAGCAGTCTGTGTCCGGCAGTTCTGTCTGTCCGGCCAGCCGTTGAGTCGAATCCGAGTGTTCGCCCCACTAAAACCGATGTGTACTGCCATCACTACACTACGTCCAGCGTCGGTTACTCGGCGGCTTGTCCAGCGGCCGGGACGTCGCTGGCCAAATTGGATTCAATTGAAATCTACAATGAAATGCGAGCCACCATGGTTGCAAGAGGATGTAAGCTGGTCAGACACGACTGCGATAGGAATGTTAATTCCAGGATCCGCAAACCTGATGGGCGCTAAGGGCTCTCTTGGTGGGCGCCCCTGTCTCTTGGTGGGCGCCCCTGTCTCTTGGTGGGCGCCCCTGTCTCTTGGTGGGCGCCCCTGTCTCTTGGTGGCAGTTCCTGTCTCTTGATGGACGCCCCTGTCTCTTGGTGGGCGCCCCTGTCTCTTGGTGGGCTCCCCTGGTTCTTGTTGGGCTCCCCTGGTTCTTGTTGGGCACCTGGTTCTTGTTGGGCTCCCCTGGTTCTTGTTGGGCACCCCTGTCTCTTGGTGGGCGCCCCTGTCTCTTGGTGGCAGTTCCTGTCTCTTGGTGGGCGCCCCTGTCTCTTGGTGGGCTCCCCTGGTTCTTGTTGGGCTCCCCTGTCTCTTGGTGGGCTCCCCTGGTTCTTGTTGGGCACCTGGTTCTTGTTGGGCTCCCCTGGTTCTTGTTGGGCACCCCTGTCTCTTGGTGGGCGCCCCTGTCTCTTGGTGGCAGTTCCTGTCTCTTGGTGGGCGCCCCTGTCTCTTGGTGGGCTCCCCTGGTTCTTGTTGGGCTCCCCTGGTTCTTGTTGGGCTCCCCTGGTTCTTGTTGGGCACCCCTGGTTCTTGTTGGGCTCCCCTGGTTCTTGTTGGGCACCCCTGTCTCTTGGTGGGCGCCCCTGTCTCTTGGTGGGCTCCCCTGTCTCTTGGTGGGCGCCCCTGTCTCTTGGAGGGCACCCCTGTCTCTTGGTGGGCGCCCCTGTCTCTTGGTGGGCTCCTAGCTGTCTCTTGGTGGGCTCCCCTGGTTCTTGTTGGGCACCCCTGTCTCTTGGTGGGCGCCCCTGTCTCTTGGAGGGCACCCCTGTCTCTTGGTGGGCGCCCCTGTCTCTTGGTGGGCTCCCCTGGTTCTTGTTGGGCTCCCCTGTCTCTTGGTGGGCTCCCAGCTGTCTCTTGATGGGCGCCCCTGTCTCTTGTTGGCAGTTCCTGACTCTTGGACCCTATCCTTAACTCCAACGCTAAATTAATCCCTAACCTAAACAGTAACCCTAACCATAACCTAAATCATTGGTAGCCAGATTTCGGCAGTGCCTAAAAATAACTAATGCAAACAGGACTTTCATTTGTAAATCAAACGTCTCCATCTACTCTGCGTTCAGGGGCTGGCACCCATTTCTGGATATCTGCTGACGGTGCCAGCGGCCTACTGGGCAGCCTTCTCGGCGGCGACTGCGTCCGCATGAAGGTCACTTCGCTCACCACCAGCACCAGCTCGGCGCTGTCCACTGTGCTGCTCTGTCTGGACTCGAATCTGCAGGTGTGCGGCGTGCGGTTCTCTCTGGCTGTACCGGTGTTCAGTGTGAGTCAATGCGCTTGGATGCTTAGATTACTATTAAAAGGGGGTTGCGTGCACCCTGGCGCACTTTAAGCGACATTGTCACACAACCGGCGAGAGGCATTGCTGCCCAGAGCAGACACGCAAGCGCAATGATGCGTGCGCAGTCATACGCACAGGCACACACTCACACAGGAGTGTGCAGCGGCCCTAACTTTATTTATCGTTAGGCATGTACACTTCACTGTGCCTTGTGGTTTGGACCTCAAGGGTGTCAATTGCACGAGCAGAGCCAAGCCGAGATTCCAGCTTATTCCCAAATTAACGTGACTGCACCTGGACGGATGTCACATCAAATAGCCGCGATAGACCACTAGACTACGGCCCAGTAGTTGGTTGATCAATCTTTGTTTAGTGCAAGGAGCTACTGGTGGTGATATGAGCCGGCCTTAACCATCGGTTGCAAAAGTACGACCTTGTCGACATGCCTCAAATGATTTCCTGCAGGGCGCCTGCCCCGGCTATCCGGCTTCCTGGAAAGCGCAGCGTCGATCAAACACGTGCACCTTCTGCGACGCGACAAACACCTTAGCCTACAAGGACCTCGCAGTCCCTGGCCGTTCGTGCGGCGGTCGGAGGCTCTTCACGGTGTCCAACAACGAAGACCTGCTGCTGCTGATAAGCTTCGTGAACACGCAGCTCGGCGTCTCGACAGCGTCCACCAAGTTCTGGTTTCGGGACGCTCGACACCACGACTGGCGACGGCGTCGGAGGTGCAGCCTGGTTGACGGCCTGGGGCAGGTGAGCTACGCTGAGACCGAATCCCAGTGTGGCGACCTGGGCAGCCACGCGCCCATCTGCCAGGAGGAGCTGTGCTTCGGCGCTGCTGCCGTCGCTCCGCTGCCACCGCTGCGATGGCTGGACGTCTGGCAGGATGGCAGCCAGCTGCGTTGTCACCTGCTGGTGACTGACGGCAGAGCGGCGACGAGTGCTGCTCAGGCTGAGTGCGGCGACGGTCGGCTGGCCGTGCTGAGCTCGGATGGCGTGTTTGACAGGATCAAGAGTCTGGTGCTGAGCGCCTCCGGTGAGCCTGCGGGAGACAGACAGACTGACAGACAGACAGACAGACAGACAGACAGACAGACAGACAGACAGACAGACAGACAGACAGACAGACAGACAGACAGTCAGACAGATAGACAGACAGACAGACAGACAGACAGACAGACAGACAGACATGGCAATGGTAACACAAAGCTATTTAAAGCTCACTAATTAAAGTTCTAGACTTTTACGAGCTACATTTGTTCTCAAGCATCAGCTTGAGCTCACAGCCGACTCCAAGAAGAAGAAGAAGTGTTAAGCCAAGAATAACAAAGAGATAAATCTTCAATTAGGCGGCTTATTGTTCTACGCAGTAAAAAGGGTTTAATAATTTCTTTAGCAAAATGATTACCCGCTGTTAAGCATGAACTCGGCATTAACTGACGGCAATAAATGCTAAATAAACACACACTGTGCTCACTGTGCTCACTGTGCTCTCATGAGAACCTGGCTATCTCTAATAATAATAAAATTGGTTGGCGCGCAGCCGAAGTATTTTAGCACCTAAAATTTTTTGAAACTGACAGTCGCTTAGAGTGGAGTCTTGGACCCCCCACTGAGACGCAGCGGCTGCACTCGGCGCTCTCATTGAGAGGTTGCTGCTGGGTCCGAGCAGAAATGCAGTTTTGTGCAGGCAGATCGAAAAAATAAATAATTGTTCCCTCGCTCCACCTCCAGTTGCTATGCTGTGACTTCGGATGGTAAAGAATTATTAAAACTGACTCGAGGGATTTGTGGCTCCGAGTTGCTAGGGCTTGTCTAGGTTTTTCTGGTGCTATTTTAACTACATGCGACAGTCCTTTTCAGTAGTCATCGAATACTGCTACCTTCCTTACAGCAGCCTCCCTTACAGAACCCTCCCTTAAAGCACCCTCTCTTACATCACCCTCCCATAGCTACATCACCCTCCCATAGCTACATCACCCTCCGCTAGCTACATCACCCTGCCCTAGCTACATCCCCCTCCCCTAGCTACATCACCCTCCCATAGCTACATCACCCTCCCATAGCTACATCACCCTCCCATAGCTACATCACCCTCCCATAGCTACATCACCCTCCCATAGCTACATCACCCTCCCATAGCTACATCACCCTCCCATAGCTACATCACCCTCCCATAGCTACATCACCCTCCCATAGCTACATCACCCTCCCATAGCTACATCACCCTCCCCTAGCTACATCACCCTCCCCTAGCTACATCACCCTCCCCTAGCTACACCACCCTCCCCTAGCTACACCACCCTCCCCTAGCTACATCACCCTCCCATAGCTATATCCCCCTCCCATAGCTACATCACCCTCCCCTAGCTACATCACCCTCCCATAGCTACATCCCCCTCCCCTAGCTACATCACCCTCCCATAGCTACATCACCCTCCCATAGCTACATCACCCTCCCATAGCTACATCACCCTCCCATAGCTATATCCCCCTCCCCTAGCTACATCACCCTCCCATAGCTACATCACCCTCCCCTAGCTATATCCCCCTCCCCTAGCTACATCCCCCTCCCCTAGCTACATCACCCTCCCATAGCTACATCACCCTCCGCTAGCTACATCACCTTGCCCTAGCTACATCCCCCTCCCCTAGCTACAACACCCTCCCATAGCTACATCACCCTCCCCTAGCTACATCACCCTCCCCTAGCTACACCCCCTTCCCCTAGCTACACCACCCTCCCCTAGCTACACCACCCTCCCCTAGCTACATCACCCTCCCCTAGCTACATCACCCTCCCCTAGCTACACCACCCTCCCCTAGCTACACCACCCTCCCCTAGCTACACCACCCTCCCCTAGCTACACCACCCTCCCCTAGCTACACCACCCTCCCCTAGCTACACCACCATCTCCTAGCTACAGAACCCTCCCTAGCTACAGCACCCTCCGCTTGCTAACGCACTCTCCCATACAGCATTTCTAAACAAAATATTTCACCCATCCATCACCACCCCGCACCCCAGCTGCGGGCACCCAGTTCTGGGTGGCCGGCAGCGACTCCGCCCCGCTGATCGTGACCAGAACCGGCCAGGTGGCACCCGGATGCGCCCTGCTGTCCATTTCGGGTTCCTCTGCCACCTTCAGCTCGACCTCCGTCAGCCCGCCGACATCCGCTGGCACCGAAGGCTGCTCCACGAGACTCCGATTCGTGTGCCAGAAGAACGTCTCAACCCTGACGTCGAGCACGGCGCCTCTAGCCGACTCAACCAGCGGCATTGCCGTGCAACCAGCAGACCAGTGCCCGCCCAATGCCACCAAAGGTGTCAGCAATGTCCACAACCTGAGACTGGTACAGACTGACAGTGAGCTGGGAGACCAGTGCTTCTGGGTGGCCGGTGGCGCAGTGTCAACTGTGTACTCCGCCCCGGCCCACTGCGAAGGTCGCCCAATGGTGGCGGCCACTCCTGACGAGTGCCTCGCTGTCAGGCGGTACGTCAGGAGCTTGTCAGCCAGCTGGACAGCCGCCTGGCTGTGGGGCAAAGTGGATCGCTGGGCCGCTCACATGGACTCTCGCTATGGACTTCTGAGAATCCTTCCGGGCGAGGAGTGGCCGTTCTCGGAGCGGCTGGTGGTTGACGCGGCCGGAGACCTGCTGAGACGGGACGGAGCTGAGCCTGCCTCGGTGCCGTGTCGCAGTGGACGCCTCTGTCCTCGCGTCAATGGATTCTCGGGTGGCGCCTTCGTCAATGGCAGCTGCGTGTTTGCCACCGTCGCCTCGATGGACTCCGTCGAGGCGACGCTCGTCTGCGGCGGAGCTGCGACCGGCGGCCGTCAGGTGGCGACAACTTCAATGTCGATGCCGGAGGCTGCGACTGTCGACTTTGCCAGACTGAGGGATGCCCTGGTTCGGCTGGGGCGTGAGTTGCATTTGAGGCTTGTGGATTTGCTGTTAGCCCTGTCTAACAGGTTACATCAGTGTCTAACAGGAGATATCAGTGTCTAACAGGTGATATCAGTGTCTAACAGGTGACATCAGTGTCTAACAGGTTACATCAGTGTCTAACAGGTGACATCAGTGTCTAACAGGAGATATCAGTGTCTAACAGGTGATATCAGTGTCTAACAGGTGACATCAGTGTCTAACAGGTGACATCAGTGTCTAACAGGAGATATCAGTGTCTAACAGGTGATATCAGTGTCTAACAGGTGACTTCAGTGTCTAACAGGTGACATCAGTGTCTAACAGGTGACATCAGTGTCTAACAGGTTACATCAGTGTCTAACAGGAGATATCAGTGTCTAACAGGTGATATCAGTGTCTAACAGGTGACATCAGTGTCTAACAGGTTACATCAGTGTCTAACAGGTGACATCAGTGTCTAACAGGTTACATCAGTGTCTAACAGGTGATATCACTGTCTAACAGGAGATATCAGTGTCTAACAGGTGATATCAGTGTCTAACAGGTGACTTCAGTGTCTAACAGGTGACATCAGTGTCTAACAAGTGACATCAGTGTCTAACAGGTTACATCAGTGTCTAACAGGAGATATCAGTGTCTAACAGGTGACATCAGTGTCTAACAGGTGACATCAGTGTCTAACAGGTGACATCACTGTCTAACAGGTGACATCACTGTCTAACAGGTGACATCAGTGTCTAACAGGTGACATCAGTGTCTAACAGGAGATATCAGTGTCTAACAGGTGATATCAGTGTCTAACAGGTGATATCAGTGTCTAACAGGGGATATCAGTGTCTAACAGGTGATATCAGTGTCTAACAGGGGATATCAGTGTCTAACAGGTGATTAACACATCCTCAATCAACCCGCAGTGGCCAACACGAGCTTCTGGTTGGCAGCTCCAGCTGGGCAGTGCTCCACACTGCAGGTGTCAGGACCTGACAGCACTGAAGGCAGCTCAGTGACCTCCGGACTCTGCCCTCTGCTGACTGTGTACCGCAGGGCTCTTTGCGGAGTGGCCTGGACTGACAAGATGATGCAGTAGAGAAGCTGGGTGGAAGCAGTCGATTGAAAAATTTGATAACATCTTTAAAAGTTTTTTATTAATCAAACAACTCTCGGTCTCACTTCTGGATGTTGTTTCTCTTTTTGAAATATTTTTAGGGATACAGCATTGTGACATAACTTACAGCATTGGTATTCTATTGTGACAGGGTAGTTTGCGGCATGGATATCCCATAGTGACAGCAGGGTAGTTTACAGCATGAATACCCAATAGTTACAGGGTAGTTTACAGCTTGAATACCCCATAATGACAGGGTAATTTACAGTATGGATATCCCATAGTGACAGGGTAATATACAGCTTGAATACACCATAGTGACAGGGTAATTTACAGCTTGAATACACCATAGTGACAGGGTAATATACAGCTTGAATATACCATAGTGACAGGGTAATTTACAGCTTGAATACACCATAGTGACAGGGTAATTTACAGCTTGAATACACCATAGTGACAGGGTAATATACAGCTTGAATATACCATAGTGACAGGGTAATTTACAGCTTGAATACACCATAGTGACAGGGTAATTTACAGCTTGAATACCCCATAGTGACAGGGTAAATTACAGCTTGAATACACCATAGTGACAGGGTAAATTACAGCTTGAATACACCATGGTGACAGGGTAATTTACAGCTTGAATACCCCATAGTGACAGGGTAATTTACAGCTTGAATACCCCATAGTGACAGGGTAAATTACAGCTTGAATACACCATAGTGACAGGGTAAATTACAGCTTGAATACACCATAGTGACAGGGTAAATTACAGCTTGAATACACCATAGTGACAGGGTAATATACAGCTTGAATACCCCATAGTGACAGGGTAATTTACAGCTTGAATACACCATAGTGACAGGGTAATTTACAGCTTGAATACACCATAGTGACAGGGTAATTTACAGCTTGAATACACCATAGTGACAGGGTAATTTACAGCTTGAATACACCATAGTGACAGGGTAATTTACAGCTTGAATACACCATAGTGACAGGGTAATTTACAGCTTGAATACACCATAGTGACAGGGTAATTTACAGCTTGAATACACCATAGTGACAGGGTAAATTACAGCTTGAATACACCATAGTGACAGGGTAATATACAGCTTGAATACCCCATAGTGACAGGGTAATTTACAGCTTGAATACACCATAGTGACAGGGTAATTTACAGCTTGAATACACCATAGTGACAGGGTAATTTACAGCTTGAATACACCATAGTGACAGGGTAATTTACAGCTTGAATACACCATAGTGACAGGGTAATTTACAGCTTGAATACACCATAGTGACAGGGTAATTTACAGCTTGAATACACCATAGTGACA
>NIVC01002830.1:107500-115000 GCA_002269645.1 Macrostomum lignano | reverse complement strand
TGGGGCTCGCAGGAGCCAACCCCCCCCCCCCAAAGACCACACAACCCTAGGACAGAAGATATGTATACTGATTTTGGACCCCGTGAAAAGAAAAAATTCTTAAAAACCTACGACTTCTTGAACAGTCAATAAGTAGCTCTGATGTACATCTGATTTCATACAAAAACCGCACAAACAGCCTATGGTGGACAGACTATACGTACACTGGATTAAGAGTCGACTATCCATACTTCTATTATTTTAACGCTGTCAAATTTTAAAAGCTTCAATCGCTGTTCCTAAGAGTAGATAGAAATACGCATCTCGTTGGCCTCCCCCCTTTAGCAGATACACCCGCATTGGCTCAGGGCTTGTCCAGCCAATAAAGTGCCTGCCAAAGCCCACTAGGCTACAGGTTGCAATGCAGCAATAGCCACTCATGCCGAGCCGCGACCCCTGCTGGCTTTTTCAAACAAATAAAATTTGAATGCTCGGCGAGTTTCCCCCCTCTAGCTGGCTTACCCGACACTCTCCAGATTGCTACAGCCTCCACCCCCCATCTGTGCTCAGCCCTTCATCAACGCCCACCCTCCGTCTCAATTGTCGGTTGAACGGTTCTAAGAAAAGCTTGAAATAATAATAGGAAAGAGAAAATACAGACTCAGCTGCAGAGACAGAGAGTTGCATCAGATTTTTTTATAAACAAACTATTTATTGTTAAACAAAGCTCGATGTCAGGTGCAAGTTAAGCTACTGCAATTGTTTATGGGACCGTCTTGAGTAGAAGCAATGCAATTCTGAACGGTCAACTTCGAAGCAAAATCTTCTAAAGAAGTTTTGGTCGAGACAACTGGGCCGATTCTGAAGGCGCTTTGTAAGTTTGGCTTATGGGTTTCTTGTGATACATTTAGTCCATATGAATACTGAGACTGCTGGGTCACCTAATAGGATTGTAAAATTTGACGAGACAATAAAATAGGCTATTGACGAGACAGTAAATTCTATCTATCTATCTATCTATCTATCTATCTATCTATCTATCTATCTATCTATCTATCTATCTATCTATCTATCTATCTATCTATCTATCTATCTATCTATCTATCTATCTATCTATCTATCTATCTATCTATCTATCTATCTATCTATCTATCTATCTATCTATCTATCTATCTATCTATCTATCTATCTATCTATCTATCTATCTATCTATCTATCTATCTATCTATCTATCTATCTATCTATCTATCTATCTATCTATCTATCTATCTATCTATCTATCTATCTATCTATCTATCTATCTATCTATCTTACCCACCAAGTCAAGTTGCACTTTGCGTTCCTGCATCGCCCTGAAAACTAACTGCAGTACCAGCAGACGCCGCACATGCAGGGAGCAGCCAGAAGCAGCCAGAGGAAAGCTGTATCAAGTGCCCCAATGATTTATTAGTAGCCTGTCATTCCAAAACGCCGTACCTTCCTTCCCAGCTTCATCTTACACCGGAGCCCAGACTCCAGCTGGGGCAGTTTCGCGGTGCCTACAAAAAGCAATTCATCCTTCAGGTCTGCAACAGTTCCTCCTCCTTCTTCTCCAAAAAAGCAGACAAGAAAACAGAATTAGTTGGGCCGTCAATGCAGGCTAGCAACCGTAGCGCAACTTTAATTTCCTTAGGTTTGCCGAACCTTTTCGGTCCAAGCCAAGGAAGCCACTGAAGGAGGACTCTGTGGACGTTAAGACTGTATATATAGGCATGGTCATTTGTCAGCGTTGGGACCCTAGCTGGACACGGGTCAGTCTTCGTTCGACAGACAGAAACTGCTGCTCTCATGGATGCTAAAGCTCCTAGACATTCAAGGGGGGTTGCATGTCAGAGACTGAGATGCTTCATCATTTTAAGCGACTAGTAGGGAGCTGGCGAAAGCAGAATTGGGAATGTAAAATAAGGAAATGTGCGCGCGGAAGCATTGTGGATTGCATTCGCTTGCGTAAATGTGTTAGATGAACTTTGTTCTTCAGCTTCCCATACAGTCCCTTAGCTTCCCCTACAGTCCCTTAGCTCCCTCTACAGTCCCTTAGCTCCCTCTACAGTCCCTTAGCTCCCTCTACAGTCCATTAGCTCCCCCTACAGCCCTTTAGCTTCCCATACAGTCCCTTAGCTTCCCCTACAGTCCCTTAGCTCCCTCTACAGTCCCTTAGCTCCCTCTACAGTCCATTAGCTCCCCCTACAGCCCTTTAGCTTCCCATACAGTCCCTTAGCTTCCCCTACAGTCCCTTAGCTCTCCCTAAGTCCCTCAGCTCTCCCTACAGTCCCTCAGCTCTCCCTACAGTCCCTCAGCTCTCCCTACAGTCCCTCAGCTCTCCCTACAGTCCCTCAGCTCTCCCTAAGTCCCTCAGCTCTCCCTACAGTCCCTCAGCTCTCCCTACAGTCCCTCAGCTCTCCCTACAGTCCCTCAGCTCTCCCTACAGTCCCTCAGCTCTCCCTACAGTCCCTCAGCTCTCCCTACAGTCCCTCAGCTCTCCCTACAGTCCCTCAGCTCTCCCTACAGTCCCTCAGCTCTCCCTACAGTCCCTCAGCTCTCCCTACAGTCCCTCAGCTCTCCCTAAGTCCCTCAGCTCTCCCTACAGTCCCTCAGCTCTCCCTACAGTCCCTCAGCTCTCCCTACAGTCCCTCAGCTCTCCCTACAGTCCCTCAGCTCTCCCTAAGTCCCTCAGCTCTCCCTACAGTCCCTCAGCTCCCCCTACAGTCCCTCAGCTCTCCCTAAGTCCCTCAGCTCTCCCTACAGTCCCTCAGCTATCCCTACAGTCCCTCAGCTCTCCCTACAGTCCCTCAGCTATCCCTACAGTCCCTCAGCTATCCCTACAGTCCCTCAGCTCTCCCTAAGTCCCTCAGCTCTCCCTACAGTCCCTCAGCTATCCCTACAGTCCCTCAGCTCTCCCTAAGTCCCTCAGCTATCCCTACAGTCCCTCAGCTCCCCCTACAGTCTCCTCCAAAAGCAACAACAGAGTGAAACTAGACATGAAGACGGATTTAAAAACAATATTGACAGGTTCAGCAGGTAGATCCATAGTAAAGTACATTGCCAACTTTTGCAAGTTTATACAATACAATACATAGTTGCAAGCATAAGGCTTAAACCATCAAAGCAGTTCGAACAGTTGCAATAATGTGAGCGAACGCCAAAATCAGATTGGAATCGTAGCCGCCCCCTGTGTCTCAGATATTTCTCTCACAGACAGCAATAAATTGCTTTGCTCAGATGACTGACAGCTACAGATTCTGAGACGGATTAAAACATTGTTCGAGTTTGAACAGAAATAGTTCGTTTTGAGACCTCGACATCCTATGTTATATAGTGGACTATGCTCTAATTGTAACGATATATTGTACTATTGATTTCTGTACAGCGAATAGTCAATGAAGCTGCTCTGTAGACGAGAGGAAGTTATAAGAGATTAAGGAACTTGCAAAGTACATGTCTGGGAGCAAGAAAATACGTCAAAGTAGATTTATGTTTTTTGCGTGTTTTGCTTGTGAGGTCAGCTGAGGGACTGTAGGGAGAGCTGATGGACTGTAGGGGGAGCTGAGGGACTGTAGGGGGAGCTGAGGGACTGTAGGGAGAGCTGAGGGACTGTAGGGAGAGCTGAGGGACTGTAGGGGGAGCTGAGGGACTGTAGGGGGAGCTGAGGGACTGTAGGGAGAGCTGAGGGACTTAGGGAGAGCTGAGGGACTTAGGGAGAGCTGAGGTACTGTAGGGAGAGCTGAGGGACTTAGGGAGAGCTGAGGGACTGTAGGGAGAGCTGAGGGACTTAGGGAGAGCTGAGGTACTGTAGGGAGAGCTGAGGGACTTAGGGAGAGCTGAGGGACTGTAGGGAGAGCTGAGGTACTGTAGGGAGAGCTGAGGGACTTAGGGAGAGCTGAGGGACTGTAGGGAGAGCTGAGGGACTGTAGGGAGAGCTGAGGGACTGTAGGGATAGCTGAGGGACTGTAGGGAGAGCTGAGGGACTTAGGGAGAGCTGAGGGACTGTAGGGGGAGCTGAGGGACTGTAGGGAGAGCTGAGGGACTTAGGGAGAGCTGAGGGACTGTAGGGAGAGCTGAGGGACTGTAGGGAGAGCTGAGGGACTGTAGGGAGAGCTGAGGGACTGTGTCACTTTGTAAACCTTCCCCATATCTACTCCCTGTCTATACCTCTCACTCTCCACTCTCTACCCGTATCTGTCTCCCTCTCCGGGGCAACCCCAAAATCTGCTTTCCCATATTCCCTGAAAGCATTTGTCACCGGTGTCCCGACATGCCCCCGAAATGCATGTCGGGAATGTCCCGGCTTCGATCGGTGACCATCACAGGGCAGAGAATTATCAATGATCAGAGGGTCCTCTTGCATGTTATTGAAGAAAAATCCCGGGGGCAGAGGAGAATTCCTTGATCTCCATGCGGATCTGGCTGGGATCTGCAGCACCTGGGTTGGAGGGAAGGCAAAATCAGATTGAATTTAGAGAGATTCTGCGTGTGAGCATGAAACCTGCTCAAATTTTTGATGCTCTGGGCAGTTTAAACTGTTCGCTTCAACAAAAATTTCAACTGGTTGGCAATATTCTTTGTTCTAAACGTTTGCTTGTATGTACTAATAATATTAATTGATTATCACTGCCCTAGTGGGCAGACATGCAACCGACAGCTCAGCCGCAGCTATTGCTGCGGCGCATCTGAAGGCTGCTTACGGCTGTTCAGTCCAAGGACTGGGGGGTCGCCA
Organism: Macrostomum lignano; assembly: GCA_002269645.1. Classification (NCBI taxonomy): domain Eukaryota; kingdom Metazoa; phylum Platyhelminthes; family Macrostomidae; genus Macrostomum; species Macrostomum lignano. Next base: position 110,268 of record NIVC01002830.1, on the reverse strand, counting down.
CACAACCTCAATTAACCAGAGTGAACTGAAGCAATGCTCAAGGACACTAATTGTTCCGAGTGGGTCGAGAATCGAACCCCCGACCTTTCAGTTGTGAGTCGGACGCTCTAACCACTAGGCTAGCTACAACCCCTTAGGGGTGGCTTGTATGCACTACTCATCTGAGTCATTCTTGCTCTATGCTGCACTCCTCCCAACTCCCCACCATCCCAACCCCCGGCAACCAATTTTCCCCTCTCCGATGCAAATCGAATTTCCCGCCGCAACCACGCCAGACTTGACCAAACGATCGAGTGCTCAAACAAGCGGCGCTTTGAACCAGGAGTCTGGAGTACCAACTCTTGTCTATGATGATGATTTTTGAGGATGGCTTGAGTTAGTAGAGCCAGACTCTTGGTTTTTGGGTCTTCTTAGCCCAGCTCCCAATCGTCTTGTGCCTTCTGGCTTCCATCCCCGGCAATCATGCCAGCAGGGGAGAACGCCGCTTTATGCTCCCAAAGTGCCTCATCCTGCATCCCGCTGATCCGCTCCGTCCAGATTTGACTTCGAGAGTCAGGAAGTCCTTGACAGATAATCTGGATTGGAATGCTTCATCGCGTCTTTCTTTTCCTATCCAGGCCTATGTTCAGCCGCCCAGGGACTCCAGCTCATCGAAACTTGGCCTGCTGGCAGATGAAGGAAGAGCTTTTCCTTAACAAGCCAACCAGCCCATAATAGTTCCCTTGCTCAAGTTCGTTGACTCTTTACCTCCCCTTTAATCTGCCTCTCCTCTCAGAAAGAAGGCTCTTTGTGTAGAGCTGAAGCTGTTTTGACAGTTTGCCTGGCATCAAAGAAAATTTGGGGCTGGGTGCTCGGGTTTAGAGGACCGGTTCGATCCGTTGAATACTGTCTGACGTGCTTCTAAACTTTCAGCGGTTGTAAGAGAAAAGTAACCAGGAAGATTTTAGGAGGCTACTTTTAAGTTGATTGCTATAGCGATTCAAAGATTTCTGAAGGCTAGTAAAGTCAGAATAAGACAGTAATGGACTAGGCATGCTGTCTGTCTGCCTTTTCAGGCCGTACACACATGGTTTAAGTGTGTACAGCATTATGGTTAATCAATTTTGGTACGGACAGACCCCTAGAGCAGACATTCTAAGAGGGGCAGGCACTAAGACAGAAGCTAAGAAGAGCAGACAGGCATTAGGACAGACACTAAGACAGACACTAAGACAGACACTAAGATGGACAGACACCAATACAGGCGCTAAGGCTGACAGACAGACACTAAGACAGACAGGCAGGAATTAAGGCGGACAGACAGACACTAAGATGGACAGACACTAAGACAGACGCAAAAGCTGACAGATAGGCACTAAGAGGGACAGGCAGACACTAAGGCGGACAGGCAGACACTAAGGCGGACAGGCAGACACTAAGGCGGACAGGCAGACACTAAGGCGGACAGGCAGACACTAAGGCGGACAGGCAGACACTAAGGCGGACAGGCAGACACTAAGGCGGACAGGCAGACACTAAGGCGGACAGGCAGACACTAAGGCAGACAGACAGACACTTATGCAGACACAATTAGCTACATACCCCCGAACATACATACCCTTAAAAATAGTTATAGGGCCATCCAATATATACACTAAAACGAAATATTAAAAGTGTAATTAACAGCATAACGAGTCAGCATTGGGTCATTTCTTCAAATTTATTTCGTCAAAAGCAGGTTTCTCTCTCCGCTGTCCCACGACTGAACCCCCTCTTTGCCGAGTCTCAATAAAACTTGAGCATTCAACAATTTGTTTTCTTTAACTCGCCATGGACAGAAGAGTCGCACTCCACATTAAAGCAAGGGTGTTCTCTTGTGTTAAACCTGCCACAACTTTTCTCATCTACATTGCTACTCTTGTAGAATTGCAGGTCATAAATGAGCGTTAATAAATGTTGACCACTTCGTTAACTTAAGCATCGCGAAATGCAATACTTCGAGTCTCTGGACTCTGCGAGCCTCAGCCAAGCTAAGATTGCTCCCTTGGCAACCGGAGATTGAGAACTAACTCGTGAATGGTCAAGACAGAATCGCTGAAGCGTTACTCACAGCGCCTCAGGCAAGATTTGAGTACTGCTCAGTCAAATCAGATGGATCTCACTCTACCGTGCAGAAGTGGCGGCGACTTCTCACTGTCTCTGAAAGTCAGCGACCCCCAAATCCAAAGATTTTGCCCTGCGGCAATGCCGAGGTGAAGGGAATCCCGGCTGACAAAGATGGACGCGACGAGTTGGGGGACATGAGAGAGAGGGAGAGAGAGAGAGAGAGAGAGAAGACAGGGGGCGGAGGACTGTATATTTACATGTAAGCCATACTCACTGTGCTAGCAGCTGGGGTATAAGGTTTTTTTTCTAAAAAATTTCCAAAGGACATGCCAGGGCCTCTGTACACCCAGTACAATGCAAAAACATCAGTGAATGAACAGTTCAACCTGAGGCCGTGTCAAAGAAACCTCTGAACGACAGAAAACAAAGTTTTGTTTCTACTTTATTTCAAAGAAAGTCAAAAGCAAGAAGTATTCTACCTACAGATTGATGGGAAGGTAGAGAGACCCGGAGTGATAGAAGAGCGGCTCCTTTAGTCAGGTAGCAGGGCGTTTCGGGAACAGGTGCAAAAATCTAGCTATTTTTTAGAGTCTTCAGTTCATTCCACATTCGAAGGCCGCTTTTAATTTCCAAAAAAAGTTTCCTGACTTTTTTCCTAAGATGCAGAAATTCCGCTAATAATG
>NIVC01002830.1:55000-102500 GCA_002269645.1 Macrostomum lignano | reverse complement strand
TGGGTGCTGGTGCCACTGGGTGCTGGCGCCACTGGGTGCTGGCGCCACTGGGTGCTGGCGCCACTTGGTGCTGGCGCCACTGGGTGCTGGTGCCACTTGGTGCTGGCGCCACTGGGTGCTGGCGCCACTGGGTGCTGGCGCCACTAGGTGCTGGCGCCACTGGGTGCTGGTGCCACTGGGTGCTGGCGCCACTGGGTGCTGGCGCCACTGGGTGCTGGCGCCACTGGGTGCTGGCGCCACTGGGTGCTGGCGTCACTTGGTGCTTGGCACCACTGGGTGCTGGCGCCACTGGGTGCTTGGCGCCACTGGGTGCTTGGCGCCACTGGGTGCTGGCGCCACTGGGTGCTTGGCGCCACTGGGTGCTGGCGCCACTGGGTGCTGTCGCCACTGGGTGCTTGGCGCCACTTGGTGCTTGGCGCCACTGGGTGCTGGCGCCACTGGGTGCTGGTGCCACTGGATGCTGGCGCCACTGGGTGCTGGCGCCACCTGGTTGTCAGTCATATGCACATTCAAAACACTTTGTTAGCTGGCCATAATGGACGGGAAGCGTACGGCAAATCACTATAATTTCCGTGCACGAACTCAAAATACGTCGTAAATATATATGAGAGCAGCTACATTAAAGCGACCCTTGCTTAGAAACCGAAAAAGTTTTTAGTTTATACACACAAGCCAAACTAGATAGACAAATTAATTAGATTGGATATGGATAGTTTTTTTTACAGACGGTGATGAAAGGTTTTAGATTATCTGCGGGTCCCTGACCAAACCGGATATTAAGGATCAACAAGGGAGGATAAACTTCTGGTGAAAATCCGATGTCTGCGTCTGCGTTTCAAGTAATTTATTCCACGAAGTCTTGCTAAAAAATACTGATCATGAACTGAGAAGAAATTTCACTATCAATTTCAAAGGCCGAACTTTCTTTCCTCATGTACGTCTTTTTTGTTTTAATTAGTGACCAGTGACCAGCCTTGAGTCCGATCGGAGAAGAGAGATGGAGGAACAGAGGGCCAGGTTTTTGGGGAGGCTGGGCAGGCAGCCAAAGTGGCGGCCGCCCCATCCCACGCCTGGTCACTCGGGAAATTTTCCGGAAAAGTCTGATCAGAATTATGGAGGCTGGCGGGATGGAGCTGGGCGCATTCAGAATTCGTCCTAATTTAAGTGGCCTCCCGCCTACCCGCTTGCCCTTCAATTCTCATTCTGAACTCCCTCAGCCGGGAATGAGCTGGGATTCGAGGGCCAAAGCGCGGCAAAACTAATAATAATAATAATAATAATAATAATAATAATTAATAATAAGAGTAGCAAACTTCATCCAAAATAATCGATAACCTTCCCGGCAATTCCCCCCAACCGCCTTGCACCGGCGCAATGGCTGGAGTATGCACTTGACAAAGTGCATTGCAAGCCTTCAAATCAGTCATGGTCGAGTTTGTAATGCGAAGTTCAAAGCAAGTCCTCTGATTTTCTAGCCTTCCTAAATTTCTTGACTATGATTGTCACAGCCCATAAAGTCAGTTGACGCCAATAACCGTCGCTGAGTCCTATATTTGCTCAAATATAAGTAGCTTGCCTCGAAATGCTCCATTGACTAACCGCTGTCCCCCGAGGTCGGGGGTAGCCCTGACAAACAGAAGCTATAGATAGTCAGAGGAAAAACCGTCTTAACATGCAACTGACACTGAATTCTCAGGACAGGCGGATTACTATTCGACCCCCTCTCCCTTTTTCCAAGCTAAATTAGGAAAAAATTTACCGATACAATCCCCGTCCTGCAGTGCTCAGGTGAGCTCGGCTCTCGGGTAAGAGTTGAAATTGAAATTCAATTGAACAGAAAAACCGCATTCGAGACGAAAAAATATTTCAGACTGTTTTCGTGTTGCCATTGAAAGCAGAATTTGATGAATTTTCAATTCAAAATGACATAAATTCTTCTTTAATATCCAAGACGAGTCTTCAGAGAGCTGTAGGTTAATTAACGCTTTGAGCAGCATTGGATAACGTGTCCTTTGACAATAGCAATTAAATTTCGATAGGATTTTTTTCTTCGTTGAATATTTTAAGCCTTTGTGTCGGTTGCCTTTTTAGTCCGGAAATTAATGGCAAAAGATTTTGAGGACAATATGCCATTTAGCCTCTAAACTGGATTAAGAGCAGAGCATGCAGCGGTCAGGGCGTGGCCCTTTCAAGCGCCTTTCTAAAACCAGAAAAGACAAATAAGCATCTCTGTATGGGGTCTTAAAAAAAGAACATTACTTCAGACTTTTCTTCACGAAAACTTTGGCGGGCAAAGCTTGTCGGGTCAGTCAGCTGGGGCTGGTCAGTTAGTTGTTGGCGGCGGGAAATTTTTCAGAAGATTATGGAACCAGAAACGAGTCCAGTTCAACAGCTAAGCCCAGCGGTTCCATGCATGGTTACTGGCAGTTGCCTGCCGGAACGGACGAAGGAACCTGAACCCCATTGAAATTCCTCCGCCCTCCACTTGCTTCGGACAGCGGACAGCGGAGAAAGTGACGATCAGCGTCTGTCGACTGGTGACTCAGAAAAGACAGGCACCGCAGCTGACGTCCCTCTGACATCCACCAGCCATATACGGTTTTGAACAATAAAAACTGGTCTGAGGAACTTGACTGGGAAAAATCAGATTCCTTCCGCGATTCTGCCAGGGGTGAATCTGGCCCACTGCCAAGCACAGAGCAACAGCATCCAGGCCTAAATAATGACCTAAAACATTACTCACACACACACTGAGGCTCGCTCTCGTATTCATGCATTTTCTGTCTCGATTGATTGCCTCAGCCAAGAGCACAGAGACTCTCTCTTTCAGTCTAAGTCGCCTTTCCTAGCCCCTTCCGATATCCTCGGGGTCGACCTACGAACAGAAAGCTTTAGAGGGTAGGGATAAAATCCCAACCGCCCAGAACCGATGATTGAGAGCTGGGGCGAAGCGTGAACAAACACACACACAATCTCCGCATCTAACGATGACGCAACACAGACTCCAAGTCTGTCATAAATGATCCCCCCATCAGTTTGAAGGGCGGCGGGTGGGAACGGCTGGGTTTCGAAAGGATTTTATCCCACGCCCCGGTCTGATCCCCACGAACAGGGCTAAGGGTGGGCTAAGATTTACTGCAGCATCGCTGAAGAAAAACCTCCCCAAGGTCTGCCTCATCAGGCCCGATTGGTTCAGTTCTCAGGTCAAGCTCTGTGGGAGGAGCATCGAGGAATTCCCATGTCCCCAGCTCGCTAAGCACTTGACCAGCCCAAGCAGCTCAAGGGGGGCTGGTTGGTAGAATTAGCAATAAACGAGACCGCTCTCAGTTTACACCACTCTCTCGGCCAAGCGGAAAAAACTTCCTCACGCCGATCGCAAAGGTCCACTTCGCAGCCTGCTAGAGAGAGCACACACTTCAGCCACTCTAATCTCGTTCCTGTCTCGCCCTCTCGCCCTCTCGCCCTATCCTAGTCAAAGAAAACAATGACCTGGCTTATAAGCTTATAGATAGACACCATTGCAGAACAATTTTTCCCAAGGTGAGAGAGAGAGAGGGAATAACAACGACAGGATTTGGGAAATAATTTACAGCATCAGGAAAAGACCTACGCGCAGAGTCTGCCCAAGCCGCCTCACTGCGCGTGCATCAGCACAAACAGAAACAGTGAGGCTCAGTGATCGATGGCATTCATTGCCCCCCCCCCAGAAAACATTGTCCCCACGCATTTTGCCGACTGGACTACAGAGTAGCAGACAGGCTTTAAACTAAGATAAAAATAGCCTCTTTGAATCCGATGCCTTTCATGATTATTGCCGGCTCATATACATATATAGATAGGGAATCGCAGATATCTTCCGCAATCAGCTAGTCTCTAGTAAGACAACACTGCCCGTCGTGAGTGCTCATGCGGACTTACCTAACCGGCTGGAATGATGTTGAATTTCAGACTGCCCTGGCAACAGCAGCAGCTGCAGCAGCGGCAGCCGCTGATACTGAACAACCAGGACAGCCCCTCTAATAACGAAGCTAGAAAACGGAAGAAGAAAAAGAAGCAAAAAGAGAACGCGCGCTCGGCTACGATGAACAATGCTCAGCATTCTCCGATCTTCGACTGCTCAGGCAGGCGGCGGCAGCAGCCGCAGCAGCAGCAACAGCCGAAGCTTCAACAGTCAAGCGACCCGCCGTCTCTGCTGAACTTTTCAGTTTCGGCGTCGGCCACGGGCAGCCTGGCCTCCAGCGAGGATCTCGAGCTGATGGAGCTCGCAACGCCCACGGCCGGAAGCTCCGGTGCTGCCATCACCACTGCCACCACCGCCGATGCCAACTCGAAGCGGCTTCCACCTGGCCCTGGAACGGCCAGCCGACTCATTTGCGACGACAGCGACGGCAGCTCAACTAGCGCCGATGAGGGCACGGGTGACCGCTGCCCGAGGAGGCAGCGCCGGTTCTCCGCTTCGAGCAGCACCGATGACGACTCGTCAACATCCTCGACGTCGTCATCTTCGTCTGCGTCTTTCGGCTCACCGGGCGGCAGCAGCGCCGGCGTCAGAGGCGGCGGCACTGGGAGGAGAGCGGAGCTCGCCTGCTGCCACCGCCACCGCGTGGTATTCGAGCTCGAGTTCTCTACGACTTCCCAGGGGGCGGACCGCGCGAGCTGGCTGCTCGGGCTGGCGAGCACCTGCGCATTCTCTACCACGTAGACCGGCGCTGGGTGTTTGCAGCAAACCGCCGGCAGAACTGCGGCTATCTGCCGTTCCTGTTCGTCGCAAAAATCGACCCGACATGCCACCGGCGGGTGCCCAGCTTTGATCGATACCGCCGATGCTTCCCTTGGGATCTCGACGCTGCGCTCTCGGCCAACGCGACGCGGGACGATTCATCCGCGTGCGGCAGCTCCGACTCCGGCAACTACGAAGCTAGTTCCTCCAATTCGTCTGCTGCGTCTGCCGCGGCTGCCGCGGCGGCTGCTGCTGCCGCTGCCGCTGCGACACCGCCGGCTTGTCGACTGGTGACCACAACAGCGCTGTTGCACTACCACCATAGCGGCAGCGGCGATGAGGGCGACCAGGACGACGGGGCGACGCCCTGCGCAGGTGGAGACCAACTGACGCCGTCCCCGCCTCCGCCGCCGCCCCCGCAGACGCAAACGTCGAGACCGGCTCAACCGCCGCCGCCTCCACCGCGACTGTTCTTCCCGGCATCGTCGCAGAAACGTCCCGACTCGTTGATGGTCATGTCACCGTCGGCCCAGCTGCGGGTGCAGCAGCAGCAGCAGCTGAATTGCTGTTCTGATGACGGTCACATCCGTGCCAATTCCCAGGTAATACAATGCTAAAATATTGTATACTGAGAGACTCGATGGCGGGGGTAGCACTGCACACTGAAGGTATCTTATTCACGGCACTGAAGAGATCTCGTTCACGATGTTAAAGTACTCTCATTCACGGAACTGAAGGGATCTCATTCAAGACACTGAAGGATCTCATTCAAGACACTGAAGTACTCTCATTCACGGAACTGAAGGGATCTCATTCAAGACACTGAAGGATCTCATTCAAGACACTGAAGTACTCTCATTCACGACACTGAAGTACTCTCATTCACGACACTGAAGTACTCTCATTCACGACACTGAAGTACTCTAATTCAAACACTGAAGTACTCTCATTCACGACACTGAAGTACTCTCATTCACGACACTGAAGTACTCTCATTCACGACACTGAAGTACTCTCATTCACGACACTGAAGGGATCTCACTTACGACACTAAAGTACTCTTATATTCACGACACTAAAAGGATCGATCATTCACGGTACTGAAGGGATCTCATTCACGACACTGAGGGTATCTTATTCACGGCACTGAAGGACTCTAATTCACGACACTTAAGGGATCTCATTCACAACACTGAAGGGATCTCACTCACGACACTAAAGTACTCTTATATTCACGGTACTGAAGGGATCTCATTCACGATACTCTTGTTAATTTTATAGCTTAGATCCAAATATTCTCCTCGCAGGGTGCAGCCGCAGCTCCGGCAGTTGTTCAAGACTCTCGAAAGCTCCAGCAGCAGCAGCAGCTGCAGCGCTCCCAGTTGCAGTGCACCTGTCCTCACGGTTCCTTCGAAGTTTGGAAGCGACGACCGTCGTTTGACTCGGCTGTAGCGCAGCCTTCGCCGCTGCCAGCGTCGCTGCCTCCGCCTCCGCCGCCGCAGCAGCTGTCGCAGCCGCCACCGCAGCACTCCCTAACAGCATCGGGCACCATCAAACGGGTGACGTTTAGCGTCAACAATGAAATTATCGGAGTTGCTGACAATATCGACCGGCTGCCGTGCTACAGCAGCTGTCACAGCAGCGAGCACGAGACTGCAAATTTAGCTGGTGATCTGGCTGGCAGGTTCGACACCATCTGCTTCTACGATAATTACCTGCCCGAGGTCACTGTGGCTAGAGACTCAACTGTCACCATGGCAACGCCTGTGCCTCCTCCTCCTCCTCCGCCGCCGGCTACGGCAACAAAAGTGGCGTCAGCGAGTCAACTGTACCAGACTGTGGTGAACCCGGATGCGGAAAGCTCGATCGATATGTACACTCTGGTCTGAACTAAATTAGAAAAATTTGTAATTTCATGATTCCAAATCCAAAAATTTGATCAATCCGGGGATCAGAAAAAGCTTGCTCTCGAATTTCGAATTAAAACGAACTGAAAGTCAGATGGTTTCAAATGGAAATTGAAAATCAAGGCTGTTTTGTTCATTGTGTAACTTGAGCAGGCAGGTTTGTGTTGTGTCAAAGCAATGTACATTCGTGTGTACAATATTATCTGTTTGTTATGACAGTCAAACCGTTTTGGTTCGTGCAAGTACTAACCAGCTAATTGGGGTCCGGATAGCGGGGGAGGGGCACAAATGTACATTAAAATCTCTCATTCTGACCCTCCTCCTCCAGGCCAGCCATGTCCCAACCCCCACCCCCACCCCCCACGCTCGCTGACCACGCGTGCATACGTCAGCCCTCTATAACCCTCTACCCCTCTCCCCACCAGAGAATGTACATGGCAGACGCTTGTCTACTTATTCTAATGTCCCTAAAAGTACAAACTCCAATATCAATGCCATTATAAAACACCGAAGCAGCGGATAACAGGAAAAGTCAAAGCAAGTGTCCTCTCCAAAATAAATAAACAAAAAATCGAAATAACAAAATATAACAAAAGTACGTTCAGTAACTAATTATCAGAAGAATCTTGCCATTGATCATCATATAGTAATATCCGACAGACATACAATGCGCCTAATCGATTCTTATATACTTAGTCATGATGATTTGACTCGAATCTATTTTGTCTGCAAATTAATTCTATTACAGATTGTTCGATGTAAATTTTTTGTCAGTATTCTTCGATTCAGTGAGGTACACTAATATAGTTATATTTTTTTAGGATCTAAAGATTGTTTATTAAGCATAATATGTGTAGAGAAAGGCATGATTTCCTCTCATCGCTTGTTCAATCTCGGGTTTTGTTAAAGTTGTGCTCACTGACAGCCTACTATCAGTAGAGAATATGGCAATTGTAACAAAATTGAACAGAATTATTAATACTGGGTCTGTTCTGTTTTGGCCTCAATTTCATGAAAGTTATCCAATTGTCAAATTTAAAATACTAAGCCCGAATTAATATATTTGTTCACTCACAATAGTTATGAAATTATATTATAACTATAATTATTGCTGATTCCAACAAGTGTATTGCAGAATTAATAGTTTTCGTTCTAATAATAAACATTTTTTTAAATTTGCCATCAAAAACTTTTGCTTAAGCAATTTTCTCAAAATTGTGTTTTGTTTATTTAAGCCAGATAATTATTGTACAGCAACGGGTTTGTGGTTTAAAAATTAACATCAATGAATTGTAACAAAGACAGTTTAAAATCGTTCAAGAACGTAAGGCCACTGGACTTTAAACTTCGTGGACTAAACTTTAATATCAGATTCGTGCAGTTTTGCATGGTTCTTCTGAAGGTCGTAATAGACAGCTCTATGCTGAAATTTGATTTGTTATTAAGAAATGTTAGTTTAGTGTTTAAAGAGGTTAAGAAGAAGGGAGCGAGGGGCTGAAAAAGAGCAGAGGGGCTGAGAAGCAGGGTGAGATGTAAACGAAGAGAGAGAATGAGAAGAAGGGAAAGAGATTAAGAAGAAGGGAGAGAGATTGAGAAGAAAGGAGAGAGATTGAGAAAGATTGAGAAGGAAGAGAGATTGAGAAAGATTGAGAAGGAAGAGAGATTGAGAAGAAGGGAGAGGGATTGAGAAGAAGGGAGAGATATTGAGAAGAAGGAAGAGAGCTTGAGAAGAAGGGAGAGGGATTGAGAAGAAGGGAGAAAAGGCCGGTAAAAAGATGTTATTTCTGTATTTGTACTTACAATTACAATGTTAAACAACCCTGCATCTACATGTACCGCCTCAGTCTCCCTCCAGCTACATCCTCAGTCTCCCTGCATCTACATCCTCAGTCTCCCTGCATCTACATCCTCAGTCTCCCTGCATCTACATCCTCAGTCTCCCTGCATCTACAGCCTCAGTCTCCCTGCATCTACATCCTCAGTCTCCCTGCATCTACATCTTCAGTCTCCCTGCATCTACATCCTCAGTCTCCCTGCATCTGCAGCCTCAGTCTCCCTGCATCTGTAGCCTCAGAAATGTTACCACTACAGCTCCAAACTCACCTCACTGAACAGCTAAGCAGGCCTATAACAGATTCGCTAGTTGCCAGCGTCTTCTTCGTCATCATCCAAGGGTGGCCTCCTAGCGTTATTGAGTCGGGCCAGGTTGGCTCTCTGCCTTTGCCGCAGTGCAGCCTTGCGTCGCTCAATGGCCTCAGCCTGAGCTTCCCGAGCCTTGTCCAACTGCTCCGCCGACTCCTGCGCCTGGGCCAGCATCTGGCGACTGCGTTCTTCATTCTGAAGTTGGTTTTGTTGGTTCAGGTTGCATGATCGTCATGTACTTACACGAAATAGTGTAAAGAAACTGCAGCTCTGCGTTATTATCAATCAAGCACGCGCTCATATAGGGTGTACAACAGCCCTGAACTTCTCATGCAGTCAGGGCAAAACTAAAATGTTACATAGTCTTTGCCTGTGACCTCAAGGCCCATTGATTTTGGGGGGTGCGCACGCATGCATTGCGATTAATATATTTTCAAACTCCAATTGAAAAATTCTCCCAATCACTTGATTTCCGTGAGTTTGTTGAATCATCAAGCTGCGCCTCTTTCATGGTACGAGCTATCTGTAAAAATATTAATAAAGGAAATTGAACAGAAATGCATTTGATGCAGGCCTGCGTGTACTCAACTTCGTTGGCTTGTGGCAGCATGAATTGAACTAGAAAAAGTATAGCGAATTCATTGTTCTACGAGCGTATTGTTGTGATTTTTTCCTCTAGCTCCGTTTTTGATTTTCTGTTTTTTCTCTCTTTTTACCACGAGCTGCATCGGTTTTACGAGTACTGGGGGTTGATGGGATAGCTTGGGGCGGCTGCAGACTTGTGCAGAGAGAGAATACCGTAGTGACAGATTAATGACCTTTACACGCTTCCACTTTTTAGACATACAAGTGCTCCAATACTTTACACATGCAAGCACTCGTACACACGCTCACCCTGGGTGTACACAGCGGCCCTGACTTTCTAATCGTTAAAAATGTACACTTTCTTTGCCTTGAAAGTCAGCCCTCATGGGAGCAACTGTGCTCCCGATACTGCGCTTAAATTTTGTATCGTAATATGTAAGCGAAATGAAGGCTAAGGACATTCAAAATCGCAGGCACTGACCTCGCTCTTCTCAATCGCTTTGATTTTCTTGGCCTCGGCGGCGCTCATCATCTCACTGTCGCTCCTCCTGGTGCCCGCCGGCGCCGCGGCCGCTGCCTCGGGACCCGGTGGCTGCTTGCCGCTGGTCGGCGTGTCTGCATTGTTGAAGTCAGTCGAGCCGACACCGTCATCGTTGAAGTTGTTCCACCCGATGCCGTCGCCGCCGCCAACAGCGTCGGCCAAATCCAGCCCATACAGCTGGGCCTCTGTCGGTGGTGCCCGCTTAGCGGCCTCAACAGCTTCCTTGTCCAGCTCATAGTCCAGCACAGTGATTGTCGCCTCCGCTGTCGACCTGGCTGTGATCAGCGTTGCATCAATTGGCGACTTTTGCTCACCGGATGCGGCTTCCACTTTATTCGGTACCCGCTTGATGCGCCAGTACTCTCTGGGCTTCTTGTTCCTCGACTGCGCGTGGGAATAGTACATGGCGAAGTTGTTCACCACGATTGGCACGGTGAAGGCGATGGTCAGGACGCCGAAGATCACGCAGACGCAGCCGATGGCGTAGCCCGCGGCCTGGCGCGGAGCGAAGTCGCCGTAGCCAACCTGGCCAGATGGGGTTGAGGCTGAGCTTGAGTTTGAGATTGAGTTTGAGATTGAGTTTGAGCTTGAGTTTGACTTTGAGCTTGAGTTTGAGTTTGAGTTTGAGTTTGAGTTTGAGTTTGAGTTTGAGTTTGAGATTGAGTTTGACTTTGACTTTGAGATTCAGTTTGAGATTCAGTTTGAGATTGAGTTTGAGTTTGAGTTTGAGATTGAGTTTGAGATTGAGTTTGAGATTGAGTTTGAGATTGAGATTGAGATTGAGTTTGAGTTTGAGTTTGAGCTTGCGTTTGAGTTTGAGTTTGAGTTTGAGTTTGAGTTTGAGTTTGAGTTTGAGTTTGAGTTTGAGTTTGAGTTTGATTTTGAGTTTGAGTTTGAGTTTGATTTTGAGTTTGAGTTTGAGTTTGAGTTTGAGTTTGATTTTGAGTTTGAGTTTGAGTTTGAGTTCGAAGCTCTTTGGATGGTGTAGTGATGGCGTTCCTGGAGATTCAGCTTTATGATTGCGGGCACATTACGGCAGTATGAGTAACACCTGCGAGTGAAGTAACTAAATATGAATTGCTCCTATTAGAAACGTATTTTTGATATTGTATACAAAGTAAATTCCTAGGAAACTGTCAAGGGTCTGGAGGGTCTGGCACTGCATGAACTGTCCAGCGATCTCAATGAAATTGCTGCATTTAGGAACTTTAAAACGAAGTCCGTCATCAATCGAATTGCGTCGATAAAGTACTCGTATGAGGTGAATGCTTTTAGATGCTTAGCTGCCATTTGCTTCTGAGATGTCTTTTTTGGAAGCCAGCAGCCCGAAAGCCATGAAGACTGTGTAGTGCAGTTCTATTGAGCCATTTTTTTAGAGCAGAGTTGCTGTATACGCGAGAAGAGTGCATGCTGCATACTGTGTATCGATGGCTTAAGAGCATTTCCAAGAGACCCGTGTAATTGCTTGCATTCACAATAACAGAACTATAATAGTGCTTGCTTAAACCATTTCCCTGCCCACTCACCGTCGTCATGGTAACCAGAGCCCACCACAGTCCGTAAGGAATATTTCTAAAACTGTCCTTCTCTACCAGGTGAATGATGGAGCCAAAAATGACTGCTCCAACGAACAGGAACACAATCATGAGCATGAGCTCGCGCAGAGAAATCTTGATGGTGTACACCAGAATCCGAAAAGCGTTGTAGTGCTTCACCAGCTTGAAGATGCGCAGCACGCGGACAATTCGAAGGCCTCGCAGCACGCGCAGAGTCAGCACAGTCTTCACCAGTGTTGGCGTGTAATTCGGCAACGTCTCGATGGAGCTCAAGGACAGCGACACCGCGTGGGTGACAACGCAGACGATGTCGATCCAGTTGAGGAAGTCGGTGAAGTAGGCCCTGTAGTCCGGCGCAAAGAACAGACGCATGAGCAGTTCGAGAGTGAAGAACACGAACATTGAGTAGTCCAGGTAGCGCAGGACCGGATGCGGCTCCGTGTCGTCATCTGAGTAGTACTTGGCGCCTGACACGAGCTGCGGGTCCACGTACACACCGCAGGCTGTGGTGCAGGTTGGCCCGATAGTCAGGTTGGCGCCCGGCAGAGGCACTCGGAAAGCTTCGTAAGTCTCCGACACGAAGCACACAATGCTGGTGACCACCACGAACATGGACACGAACACGTAGATCTGAAAGTTTTGCGACGATCAGATTCCCGGCGTTGCTAATAAGAGGCCAGTGAGTCCAAAAAAGTGCTCACCCTAGCTATGAGAGACGCCGCCGGGTCCTCCAGGATCGACCACATCCGCCTACGGAACCGGATCCATTGGTTGGTCTCGCTTTTCCACACGTCGGCCATGACGGCACAGTTGCCAGTCAGAAAGGTGCTGTCTATGGCCGCCAGAGTGTCCTTGCACTCGGCTGCCTGGCTGTAACTCGTCCAGCAGCAGGGCTCAATGTCCTGCTCGAACATGCCCCAGAATTCGAACTCCTGGACAAGTTTAATGGGTGTTTGAGCCGAAATTTAAGAAGTGATTGTGTATCTAAAGCCTAAGTTTAAGTATCTATTAGGCATCCAAAACATAAGTTTATTTATTAGGTATCCACACCTGAATGATTATCTATTAGGAATCAACGTATAAATATTGAGTATATATTAGGTAACCACACTTAAATATGAGTATCTATCTATTAGGTAACCACACATAAATATGAGTATATTTTAGGTAACCACACATAAATATGAGTATATATTAGGTAACCACACATAAATATGAGTATCTATTAGGTAACCACACATAAATATGAGTATCTATTAGGAATCCACACAGCTAAATATGAGTATCTATTAGGTAACCACACCTAAATATGAGTATCTATTAGGTAACCACAGCTAAATATGAGTATCTATTAGGTAACCACACCTAAATATGAGTATCTATTAGGTATCCACACCTAAATATGAGTATCTATTAGGTATCCACACCTTATATTTAGAAAGTCATTCGTTCTCCCAGACTCTTAAGTGAAAAGCAAGTTGTCCAAATAACGACTCTGTCCATTTCAAACCGGACGGCTTCATAAATTATTAATTCCCGTACAAACATCGATTGCTCTTCACTTTTAGACCTTCAAAAATCTGATCACCGCTGCTCTGTTTGACATCGCATGAAAGAGACGGCACGCCAAAGCAAACACAGAATGCAAGCTGAGTTTTGGGGCCTGTGCTGCTCAACCACCTCAACCTCAGGCCTCACCTCACCTCGCATTGCCTACTTGCTTGCTGGGGTAAGCAAAACAGTCTGTGTTTTTGAATCTGTGACTCTTAAGGGCGCGTCAATCTCTTCCAGAGCAACGGGATGTAACGGAATGATTGCCCGTCTGCTTTTAGCAGCAGCAGCAGCAAAACAACAACGGAAAAATGGAAAAATGCAATTTTGCTTCCATTATTCTCAGCATTTTCCGTCAGCAATTCATTCGGCTTAGAATTATTGACAATAATGTACACCCCCTTGGCTGAGACTGAAGCAGGTGTTTTGCCCGATAAAATTTGCCTCTAAGTCTGGGACTAAATGTACTGAACAAACATTGCCTGGAATTTGATGAAGGACTAAATGCTGCATCAGGCTCTGAGTTTGCTGCAGTTGTTGCAATAGAAATACGAGGCTGAGAAAAGGTGAGCTTGCCTAAGACTGCAGAGGAGGCAGCTATTTACAGGTGTGTCAGCTCCCAGCTGGTAGGAGGCCGATAAATGTACTTTTAGAATGCATTTAACACTTCCGGCTGGTGGCCGTGAGCAGGTAAGAAATGCTTTTAAGCTTCTGAGGAAACGTTCGCTACGACGGCTTTTGTTTGAATTGAAAATTTTCAGACTTAAAACGTAGCTGGTATGTTTGCTGAACCGCCGTATTCTAGTTTGTTGCCAGGCGGAAATGCGAAGGAAACTTTTTTGATAAACTGATCGGATGACGGCGGGGTGAACTTTAAGTGAATGCTGACTGAATGGATGACTGAATGAGTGACTGAATGAGTGATTGAATGAGTGACTGAATGAGTGACTGAATGAGTGCCTGAATGAGTGACTGGATGATTGACTGAATGAGTGACTGTATGAGTGAGTGGCTGAATGAGTGACTGAATGAGTGATTGAATGAGTGACTGAATGAGTGACTGAATGAGTGCCTGAATGAGTGACTGGATGATTGACTGAATGAGTGACTGTATGAGTGAGTGGCTGAATGAGTGACTGTATGAGTGAGTGGCTGAATGAGCGACTGAATGGGTGACTGAATGAGTGACTGAATGAGTGACTGAATGAGTGACTGAATGAGTGACTGTATGAGTGAGAGTGAGTGGCTGAATGAGTGACTGAATGAGTGACTGAATGAGTGACTGAATGAGTGACTGAATGAGTGACTGAATGAGTGACTGAGTTCAGTGAGTGGCTGAATGAGTGACTGAATGAGTGACTGAATGGGTGACTCAATGAGTGGCTGAATGAGTGACTTAATAAGTGACTGAATGAGTGACTTTATAGCTTTAATGTGACTTTGATATCCAGTATAACAAAGGACTATGCTTCAGAGAATAATGCTTCTCAACCAAACCTTCTTGATGACGTTGCCGCACAGATTTCTACGAATGTGCAGCTCCTCAGTCCGGTAGAAGTGCAGGATGTCGGCGAACACCTCCGGGTGCCTGTCGAAGTAGTACTCCCTCCGGTCGCGATCGAAGGCTTCGTCATCCTCGCGAAGTGTAGCCAGCAGAGCCAGCCGGCTACCGGGGAACCGCTCGAGCACCGAGTAGGTGGTCTCAAATCGAGTGCCGCTGACGTTGATGACAATTCGTGCATCTCTGAGGTCCATGCTGACGCCAAGACTAAAAGCAGAATCCAGAAGCCACAGGTTATCTTCGAGAGTTGAAGCCTGCTCAGTGTTCAGTGCTCAGTGCAGAGCATTGTTTCCAACGACCTTAGGATTTCATGCTTTACCATGAGGAATCATGCCATGCAGAGGTAAGAGCGTTGGGAGTGCCAGAGGCTGTCAGCCAATAAGGAATCGACTCAGAGACAATGGAGAGCACTGCTTCTGCTCCGGAAATGAATTTTTAGCGCTATTGTGTTTCGCGAAATTTCTGCTTTTAAGAGAAATCGAAATTGGATGAAGAGGAACTTAGTGGCTTCATGACTGTATGAGTTAGTGTGTTCACGTGAGTACATGAGCTCATAAGTGAGTAATTGAGCTCATAAGCGAGTACATGAGCTCATAAGTGAGTACATTAGCTCATAAGTGAGTACATGAGCTCATAAGTGAGTACATGAGCTCATAAGTGAGTACATGAGCTCATAAGTGAGTACATGAGCTCATATGTGAGTACATGAGCTCATATGTGAGTACATGAGCTCATTTGTGAGAGTGCATGAGTAATGTCATGAGTAAATGAGCGAGTTCCCGAGTAAAATAAAGAGTTGGTGATCGAAATATTGACAATCAGTTTAACAAACGCTTTCAAAGGTATTGTCATCTGTATAGCAAAGCAACTCTGTGAAAAATATGACTTGAATTAAAATAAAATTTGGCAATATTCATTGAATTAATCATTCAAATTCGAAGCTGACACTTGAAAAAATAGAAAATGCAATAACAGAAAAATTCAGCGTCAGCTCAGCGTCAATAGGCTGAGGCGCCGGGAAATTCAGATTCAGGTAGAAACAAAGATACGTACTGGCAGCGATGAGGGGAAGAGGCTGGGAGGTAGGCCATGCAGCCACACCGACCATTGTGAAGCACAGACTCCCCTCTACATCAGCACTCTACAGGCTTTCGGCTCAGCCTCCAGCATCTTCACTCGGGCTTGAAGTAGCAGCAGTCGATGGTTGCCATGGCAACCAGTTAAGTCTGCCATTGTCATCTGGCGATATGTGCTGCTAACCCATCCCATACAGAACCCTCCCTCTTAAATTTGCTTTCCCTAACCCCCTCTGCTGCTGCAGCTGCAGCTTCGGGTCTGGGAGGGGAGGCTGGGATGAAGCAGATCACGGAGAAGAGCCACAGCGGAGAGAAGACGGGAGCCATTGGGGAAGGGAGGGTGATAGGCATGCGCTACATCCCATTGAGTGCCTGTTTATTCTCCAAGCAGATTGTCTGCCACAAGGGCGAGTTCCCCAGTTATACATGATGTGGAAGAGAGAACTACTGTAGTCTATTGTTTAACAATTTGAGCACACTCTGAGCATGGCTGCTCATGTATAAGCTTCTTGACTAGGGCAGTCATGGTGATTGACTGACTGAGTGATAAAGTTGGAGCACTTTGCCCGAATGTGACAGGACGAAGGACCATTTTTAGCAACTGACATTCAGTAATTCAAACGACTTTAAAATTGCTGGCTTCCCTCCAGGGCGAAATTACTCACCAATGATTTTGCATGGCTTTGTTGGGCACTTCTCAATGGCAAAGGCCTCATCCAGCTTTTTCCTTGAGAATTGTCTGCTGTCTGCTTTCTGGTTACGGAATATGTAGAAGTCTTCCCATTATTTAAAGAGTAATTCTCGCTAGTCTTGTACTTACTTCATACTAACACTGAACTAGTAGTATGCAGTGCATAATGTGCAAATTCATTCTTGGTATAAATGAAGATATGAAGCTGTTCAGGGGCTTTAGCACCAGGGGCTTTAGCACCAGGGGCTTTAGCACCAGGGGCTTTAGCACCAGGGGCTTTAGCACCAGGGGCTTTAGCACCAGGGGCTTTAGCACCAGGGGCTTTAGCACCAGGGGCTTTAGCACCAGGGGCTTTAGCACCAGGGGCTTTAGCACCAGGGGCTTTAGCACCAGGGGCTTTAGCACCAGGGGCTTTAGCACCAGGGGCTTTAGCACCAGGGGCTTTAGCACCAGGGGCTTTAGCACCAGGGGCTTTAGCACCAGGGGCTTTAGCACCAGGGGCTTTAGCACCAGGGGCTTTAGCACCAGGGGCTTTAGCACCAGGGGCTTTAGCACCAGGGGCTTTAGCACCAGGGGCTTTAGCACCAGGGGCGCCAGCACCAGGGGCGCCTGCACCAGGGGCTTTAGCACCAGGGGCTTTAGCACCAGGGGCTTTAGCACCAGGGGCGCCAGCACCAGGGGCGCCAGCACCAGGGGCTTTAGCACCAGGGGCTTTAGCACCAGGGGCTTTAGCACCAGGGGCGCCAGCACCAGGGGCGCCAGCACCAGGGGCTTTAGCACCAGGGGCTTTACCACCAGGGGCTTTAGCACCAGGGGCTTTAGCACCAGGGGCGCCAGCACCACGGGCATCAGCACCAGGGGCGCCAGTACCAGGGGCGCCAGCACCAGGGGCGCCAGCACCAGGGGCGCCAGCACCAGGGGCTTTAGCACCAGGGGCTTTAGCACCAGGGGCTTTAGCACCAGGGGCGCCAGCACCAGGGGCGCCAGCACCAGGGGCTTTAGCACCAGGGGCTTTAGCACCAGGGGCTTTAGCACCAGGGGCTTTAGCACCAGGGGCGCCAGCACCACGGGCACCAGCACCAGGGGCGCCAGTACCAGGGGCGCCAGCACCAGGGGCTCCAGCATTAGCCGAAATCCTTCAAATTCGAAATTTTAATTAAAGCAAGCAATATCTCACCAAAGACACTTGTGAATGTTCCCTACATCCGATATGAAACTTATTATTTCAAGTTTTATCATCCCTATACTCGTATATCCCAAGGATCTTTATACGCGATCGCAGCAAGGGAGCATTGCAAGGCTGGTTTATTGGTGCGTGAAGATAAGGCCCACAGCAGCAGTTACCAATTTACAACGCTCATGGCACTATCAGACAAGATCTTGGTCTGTGTTAAGGTTGAATTTGATGCGGATAGCACAGCATTTGGCTTGGATACAGAGTGGGTTTGGTAGAAGCTGCATTGTAAACAGATGAACAGCTGAAGCTGATGGTCTCGAATGGTTTGAAATTGTAAAAATTTCACCTTTCTATCATCAGTGCAACCGATTGAAGCTTTATTGATTCCATATGAATATTTCGAGGTTTATGCTTATGAACTTATTCGTTTCCGAGTAACAGGTTGGTGGAACAGTGAAAAGGTAAAGCTGGTACTCTGTGTTCTCTGAGGGCACTTCATGCTGCCATGGGGGAGTGAGGGATCAGCTCTGTAGCTGCTAGCGATCCGAATGGGTGCACTTGGCGAGGCTGCGTTGCAGGGTGAAGGGTGGAGAGGAGGGTAGGAGGGTCGGAGGGTAGGGGGGTCGGAGGGTAGGAGGGTCGGAGGGTAGGAGGGTCGGAGGGTAGGGGGGTCGGAGGGTAGGAGGGTCGGGGGGTAGGGGGTCGGAGGGTCGGAGGGTCGGAGGGTAGGAGGGTCGGAGGGTAGGAGGGTCGGAGGGTAGGAGGGTCGGAGGGTAGGAGGGTAGGAGGGTAGGAGGGTCGGGAGGTAGGGGGGTCGGAGGGTCGGAGGGTCGGAGGGTCGGAGGGTCGGAGGGTAGGAGGGTCGGAGGGTCGGAGGGTCGGAGGGTCGGAGGGTCGGAGGGTAGGAGGGTCGGAGGGTAGGAGGGTCGGGGGGTAGGGGGGTCGGAGGGTCGGATGGTCGGAGGGTAGGAGGGTCGGAGGGTCGGAGAGTCGGAGGGTAGGAGGGTCGGAGGGTAGGAGGGTCGGAGGGTCGGAGGGTAGGAGGGTCGGAGGAGGAGGGTCGGAGGGTCGGAGGGTCGGAGGGTCGGAGGGTCGGAGGGTCGGAGGGTCGGAGGGTCGGAGGGTCGGAGGGTCGGAGGGTAGGAGGGTAGGAGAGCAGAAGGATGAGAGGGTCCTGACAGTCCCCTCCTGACGGACTCCAATACACGAACATCATCCCCCTGACACCGCGGTGACACCCAATTCAGGGCATGCTAGTGCAGTGCCAACTATGCCGCAGTGAACACCCACAGCATCCGCAATTGCTGCTGTAAATTCAGGCTGCTAAATCTCAGAATTGATTTTAAAACAGATTCTCCATCTAATTAGGGCGCTGCTGCATCAGGTGCACACGAGGCCAAACTTATATTTCTTAATAAGTGTCGAACAAACCTAGAAAAAGCAGCAAAACCCCAGTCTCGAGCTCTGAAACCGACAGACAAGCCACAACCCACAAACCGAACGGTCCCCCTCCTCTCGCTAGAATGTAAGTGGAGGGAAGGAGAGGGAGATAGCGGCTCGGGGAGTGAGGCGGGGAGGGACGGCCTAGATAAGGCTCAGAGACAATTGATGCTACAGACAGATAAGGAGAAGCAGGAAAGAGAGGCCAGGCCGACAGGCAGAAGAAAATGAGGCAGACCAGAGATTGGCCAGAGTAGATAAGATTGCAGTTTCTCTGGCATGAGGGCCGGACAGAGACTGAATGAATGCCAAAAACCGCGAGCTGGCAAGGACCGTTTTTATAGAGCTGTCTGGATTGGAACCCCATCTGCATAGAGGAGACACGAAATGGCCTCAATAAGTAGCAGGTGCCGAAATTGGAGACCAGACCAAAATAATTTTTTACTCGATTGATAAGACGAAGCTTTTTTAGAAATCTGTCATCAATCAATCACAAACTATAGTAGAACTATAATTAACTAGAAATATAAGTTGATGATAAGCTATTCAACTTGAGCGCCAGCACCAGGGGCGCCAGCACCAGAGGGGCGCCAGCACCAGGGGCGCCAGCACCAGGGGCTTTAGCACCAGGGGCTTTAGCACCAGGGGCTTTAGCACCAGGGGCTTTAGCACCAGGGGCTTTAGCACCAGGGGCTTTAGCACCAGGGGCTTTAGCACCAGGGGCTTTAGCACCAGGGGCTTTAGCACCAGGGGCGCCAGCACCAGTGGGGCGCCAGCACCAGGGGCGCCAGCACCAGGGGCGCCAGCACCAGTGGGGCGCCAGCATCAGGGGCGCCAGCACACCAGTGGGGCGCCAGCACCAGTGGGGCGCCAGCACCAGTGGGGCGCCAGCACCAGTGGGGCGCCAGCACCAGTGTGGCGCTTTAGCACCAGTGGGGCGCCAGCACCAGTGGGGCGCCAGCACCAGTGGGGCGCCAGCACCAGGGGCGCCAGCACCAGGGGCGCCAGCACCAGGGGCGCCAGCACCAGGGGCGCCAGCACCAGGGGCGCCAGCACCAGGGGCGCCAGCACCAGGGGCGCCAGCACCAGGGGCGCCAGCACCAGGGGCGCCAGCACCAGGGGCGCCAGCACCAGGGGCGCCAGCACCAGGGGCGCCAGCACCAGGGGCGCCAGCACCAGGGGCGCCAGCACCACGGGCGCCAGCCACCATGACTTCGCCTTTGTGACAACGGCCCCTGTCACCTCTACCAGTTATCTTGTTCTTTATAGCCAAGCGTAAAGTTGTGGTAAGACTTTCTGTGCGCCTTCGGACGGTAATGGATCTGGCAGAGCTGCTTGGCTGAAAGCGCAAGATGAAGCCACGGTAAGCAAACGGCAAGGAAGGAGGCGAGGGCGCGCTGTCGGGCCGGCAGACCAGATGAAAAAGCGGAGATAAGCCAGCCAAAAGCAGTATAAGGAGAGGAGGCAGAGAGATTGACAGAGACAAGCCAGAAATAGCTAAAGAAAACCCAGAGTGAGAAGTCAGGCAGGCATCAGCTACGGGGGGGGGGAGGGCGTAGGAATACACCAAAGTAGATGAGCGCCCTCATTTGCCTTCGGCCCAATGCCAGTTCGATAGATAAGCCAGCTCGATCTTTTATCTCTTGTCTCTCTCTCTGGCTGTTTCAAAGCCACTGATGCGCGCACACGGCAGGCGAACCCGGAGATCGCGATAAGGTCCAGGCCTAGCTGAAGATTTGCCAAGCCGATAAAAACATATATCATACTATGGAGGCCCTCTACCGCGCCCCGGTGCAAACTGGGAAGCTGGAAATAAATGATAGGAAAGGTTTTGCCCGCCCCAACCCCAGACTGCGGCCCTGTTTCGCTGCGATAAGAGGCGATCTGAGATCTCGAGCCCCACCCCCCCCCCGCATCAAAATAAGAGGCCGATTTTGGGGAGTTGGGAGAACACCCGCCAAGGAGAATTGGAGCCAGAATATGGAGTGGCAACTCCGGCCCGACAACTTCGCAATGGCAGGTTTGTGTCTCTTCTCGGCTCTCTTCTCTCTCCTCGACTCCTCTCAGGGTCTCTCCTCTTATCTTCGGTCTGATCTCTTCTCTCATCTCCATCTCTCAGGGGGGTCTCTGATCTAATCTCTCCTTTCATCTCTTTCTGGCCTCTCGGCTGTTATTTCTCATCTCATCTTTCCTCTTTTCTTCTCTCTCCTCTCCTCTCTCCTCTCTCCTCTCCGTCTCTCTCATCTAATGTAAAAGAAATTAACTTCAATATACTTAACTTCTATTTTGGTTCTGGGCAGGTAGGAAAGCGAAACAAACACTGAGAGCTCACCCTGCGGCGCTAAAATCTCACTTTGCTGCGCTAAAATCTCACCCTGCGGCGCTTAAATCTCACCCTGCGAAGCTTAAATCTCACCCTGCGGCGCTTAAATCTCACCCTGCGGAGCTAAAATCTCACCCTGCGGAGCTAAAATCTCACCCTGTGGCGCTAAAATTTCACCCTGCGGAGCTAAAATCTCACCCTGCGGCGCTAAAATCTCACCCTACGGAGCTAAAATCTCACCCTGCGGCGCTAAAATCTCACCCTGCGGCGCTAAAATCTGGGAGCACACCCTGCACCCTGCGGAGCTAAAATCTCACCCTGCAGCGCTAAACTCACACCCTGCGGCGCTAAAATCTCACCCTGCGGAGCTAAAATCTCCTCCTGCAGCGCTAAACTCACACCCTGCGGCGCTAAAATCTCACCCTGCGGCGCTTAAATCTCACCCTGAGGTGCTAAAATCTCACCCTGCGGCGCTAAAATCTCACCCTGCGGCGTTAAAATCTTACCCTGCGGCGTTAAAATCTTACCCTGCGGCGCTAAAAACTCACCCTGCAGCGCTAAAATCTCACCCTGCGGAGCTAAAATCTCACCCTGCGGAGCTAAAATCTCACCCTGCGGAGCTAAAATCTCACCCTGCGGAGCTAAAATCTCACCCTGCGGAGCTAAAATTTCACCCTGCGGTGCTTAAATCTCACCCTGCGGCGGCGCTAAAATCTAACCCAGAAGGCGCTAAAATCTCACCCTGCGGCGCTTAAATCTCACCCTGCGGAGCTAAAATCTCACCCTGCGGAGCTAAAATTACACCCTGCGGAGCTAAAATCTCACCCTGCGGAGCTAACATCTCACCCTGCGGAACTAAAATCTCACCCTGCGGCGCTTAAATCTCACCCTGCGGTGCTTAAATCTCACCCAACAGGCGCCATCAAAGTCACCACTCCATGCAGTGGATCTCGGCCACCATGACACTGCCCCCCGCAGGCCTCCGGAATCTGAGTTTCCAATCTAGAAAACCGAGAGCGAATCCGCCTTGAAAATCGATAGCGAGATAAAACTGGGACCCCAACCCCACAGTTCGGGATTGATAAGAGCCGCTGATAACAGGGGAAGTGGAGGGGGTGGATGCAGAGGCCCGCCTCGTTTTCTCCTCTTGCTGCTCTGTCCCACTGGGGCCCGGCCCGTCTCCCATGGCGCTGGGGGGGACTGCGAGGGGCGGGTGGGCAGCGGCCAACCCCCAACTCCCCCGAAATTCGAAAGCCACAGCGGAGGCCACAAGGGCAGAAAAGAAGAACACAGCAATGCGGGTTGGTTCAGGCAATTGATATCAGTTAGATAAGGTCGAGCCACCCCATATACACTAGACTAGAGTATTGCCGACCCGTTGCTCCCCTCAGCCACAGCAATAAGATCCAGTGCAGACAGATATTCCACACAGACAGGTCAGGAAGGATACCAGCCCTCGTTTTTGTCTGCAAAAGTCACCCCTTTTTATCCTGCTGAAGCTGGACAACATCCCGCCATTTTGTTTGTTGTGCCGTGCTGTGCTGTTTAATTCAGTGACAGAGCAATGAGAATTGCGGAGTTGTTCAGAAATCACGCCTGCCTTCGAGGTGAGTTTGTTTGTTGTTTGTAGAAACTCATTGTTGCTGGCATCTCTTGGTGCTGGCGTCTCTTGGTGCTGGCGTCTCTTGGTGCTGACGTCTCTTGGTGCTGGCGTCTCTTGGTGCTGGCGTCTCTTGGTGCTGGCGTCTCTTGGTGCTGGCGTCTCTTGGTGCTGGCGTCTCTTGGTGCTGGCGTCTCTTGGTGCTGGCGTCTCTTGGTGTTGGCGTCTCTTGGTGTTGGCGTCTCTTGGTGCTGGCGTCTCTTGGTGCTGGCGTCTCTTGGTGCTGGCGTCTCTTGGTGCTGGCGTCTCTTGGTGCTGGCGTCTCTTGGTGCTGGCGTCTCTTGGTGCTGGCGTCTCTTGGTGTTGGCGTCTCTTGGTGTTGGCGTCTCTTGGTGCTGGCGTCTCTTGGTGCTGGCGTCTCTTGGTGCTGGCGTCTCTTGGTGCTGGCGTCTCTTGGTGTTGGCGTCTCTTGGTGTTGGCGTCTCTTGGTGCTGGCGTCTCTTGGTGCTGGCGTCTCTTGGTGCTGGCGTCTCTTGGTGCTGGCGTCTCTTGGTGCTGGCGTCTCTTGGTGCTGGCGTCTCTTGGTGCTGGCATCTCTTGGTGCTGGACCCTCTTGATGCTGGGACCTCTTGGTGCTGGAACCTCTTGATGCTGAAACCTCTTGGTGCTGGAACCTCTTGGTGCTGGAACCTCTTGATGCTGAAACCTCTTGGTGCTGGAACCTCTTGGTGCTTGTGGCCCCTAAATAAAATCAGACTAAGCTGCAGTTCGAATCTGTCTAAAATAAATCCCATGCAATATCTGACCTTCAGAGCTGACTGCTGAGCTACCCGAAGGCATCGAATACGACAGCAACGCTGAATGCCTTCGGCTGACGGAGGCCTTCGATGAGACAGCCAGCTGGGGTCCGTTCCGCTTTGAGCTGGTGCCCTGCTCGAAAGATGCGCATCTGTCTGTGCGGGTGAGTCGCCTAAGACTGCTGACCATTGGAGTGTGTGAGGGGCCTGACAGTCTGACACTGTCAGCACTGGTGTCCGCGTTTGCCATGTTACGCATTGTGGGAGGATCTAGCTACCCAGCACCTTTCACACACAAACGGCGCCACACAGCATCTCCCACACACAAACGGCGCCACCCAGCAACTCCCACACACTAATGGCGCCACCCAGCATCTCCCACACACAAATGGCGCCACCCAGCATCTCCCACACAAATGGCGCCACCCAGCATCTCCCACACACAAATGGCGCCACCCAGCATCTCCCACACACAAATGGCGCCACCCAGCATCTCCCACGCACAAATGGCGCCGCCCAGCATCTCCGACACACAAATGGCGCCACCCAGCATCTCCGACACAAAAATGGCACCACCCAGCATCTCCGACACACAAATGGCGCCACCCAGCATCTCCGACACACAAATGGCGCCACCCAGCATCTCCTACACACAAACGGCGCCACCCAGCACCTCCCACAACACAAATGGCGCCACCCAGCATCTCCCACGCACAAATGGCGCTATCCAGCATATCCCACGCACAAATGGCGCCACTAAGCAACAACATCCAACAAGTTGACCTTTCAATGAACCCTACTAATGAATCCTACAATGAAAGCAACCTAAAATACGCTAGCAGTTTACATTAGACATATCCAAGGCTATTTGAATTATTTGATACATGAATATAAAGCTGATGCTAAACAACACGAGTTGCACCGCCCTGTGCACAATTGGTAACAGTGTTACGTGTTTAGCTTTGGCGATTAGATAAGCCTTTATCTACCTACCTATGAGAGAATCGCATAATAGGGAATAATTCTTGGAAGGCAATAAGATAAGAATGTAGGGGAGGGTGGGGGTGATTCTCCCCAACATCTGATTCTAAATTCCTAAATGCAATGAGGGTCCAATCTGTATAGCATTCGAGATAAGATAGAGCAGAGCCCGAGGGGGGACCGATTCAGGAGATTAGATTAGCCGCGAATTGCCAAGCTCTGCATGCATTGCTGACTTTGGCCTGGGCAATTTCAGATAGGCGGCTGGTTTAGATCGAGCGTGATATACTATATTTACAGGGTATAGTGGCTAAAGTCCAGCGAGCACAGTGTGAGCGCCAAGGTCCATTGTGGAAATGGCTTGGGCTTCCTCTCTGCATGGTGCTGAGCTGAGCAAATCAGGCTGCGTTGATAAAGTGGAGAATGTCATTTTATTTGAGAATTTATTTATTTCACCTTTGTGTGATCGTTTCAGGATGTGCGGCTTTTTATTTATCGGAATAGACTGTCTCCCTCCCTGTATTCCTCTCTGTCTCCCTCTCTGTCTCCCTCCCTGTCTCCCTCTCTGTCTCCCTCTCTGTCTCCCTCTCTGTCTCCCTCCCTGTCTCCCTCTCTGTCTCCCTCTCTGTATCCCTCTCCGTCTCCCTCTCTGTCTCCCTCTCTGTCTCCCTCTCTGTCTCCCTCTCTGTCTCCTCTCTGTCTCCCTTTGTCTCCCTCTCTGTCTCCCTTTGTCTCCCTCTCTGTCTCCTCTCTGTCTCCTCTCTGTCTCCCTCTCTGTCTCCCTCTCTCTCCCCATTTGTCTCCCTTTCTGTTTTCCTCTCTGTCTCCCCCTTTGTCTCCTTCTCTACCCCCCTCTCTGTCTCTATTTGCCTCCCTATCCATCTTCCTCTCTGTCTTCCTCACTGACTCCCTTCCCAACTCTCTCTCTGTCCATCTCTATTTACCTCTCTGTCTGTCTCCGTCTCCGTCTTCACATCTCTCTACCTCTATTTCGCTCACTGACTCCCTCTCACCCTGTCTGTCTTCTTTACATTTTACCTGCGATCTCATCCTCTCCCAGCATCTCCATATCTACCCAACTCATAATACAATAAACTCAAACTCGCATGCACCTCTCTTTCAAGACAAACGACCAAACTGATCCAAACGACTCAGACGTTCAACTATTCGTTCGGCTCATAGCGGAAAGCGAACGCTGGCTGATGCTGCTCAACTTTGTTGACACAGCCTCCGATGGAGCTGTAGATTCCGAGAACGGAGATTACGATAATGATGATGACAGCTGCAACACGGCTATTGTGGTCAACGGTGAGTAGGGGTTTCACATTCAGCTAGCATGGGGGCTCTGGGTGCTGTCTCTTTGATTAACAATCTATCAATGACCTGCCCACAGTTCGTGACCAGACGCTCTACCTGAAGGCCCGGCGACCTCTGATGCCCGGTGAGAGGCTCAATACTCGAATCTGCAGTAGCAGCGGCAGCGGCAGCGACTGGAGCTGCAGCAACAACAGCCTGGATGAGGCCGAGCCTGAGCACCTTGACGACACCTGCGACTCTGCGAGTTCAGCCGATGCCGAAGATTCCAACGCTTGCCGCCTACAGGACGATGATTCGGAGGAGTCCTCGGAGCTGGAGCAGCTGTCAGGTCCACTGGAGGCGCGCAAGAGGCCGGCCAGCGCCAATGCCGCCTGCGGCAGCTCCGCCAAGCTGCCCCGGCTGCTGGAGTCCGGCGGCAACCGACGCTCAGCCGTGCAAGTTGAGTCGTCGCTTCGTTCGAAAATTCGCCACTGCACCCGGTGCGGCCTGTTCTTCACCTCGGCCTGGATGCTGCAGACTCACCGCCAGTTCCACGATCTATTCGGAGAAGCTGGCGTCGGACAGCGGGGCGTGCTGGGCAGCGGGGACGCCTCGCAGCTGGTGCTGTCCGCTCCCGTGCTCAGCGATCGCGGCTGCATCTCCTACGTGCCTGTGGGCTTGCCGAGGAGCAAAGAGCCGCCTGCGCAAAGCCAGCAGCTCCAGCAAGGAATTGACGCGCTGCAACATGTCGCTGCCAGTGTGGCCTCTGATCCTGACGGGTGAGTGCCAGACGTTTCAATAAAGTTGTTCATGCAAATGAATAGCAGTTAATTTTATCTTCCATTCGACAGGGGTTGCAGCCTAGTGGTTAAGAGCGTCGGACTCACGACTTGAAGGTCGGGGGTTCGATTCCCAATCCCACTGAAACAATTTGTGTTCTTGAGTTGAGCAAGACACTTAACTCTGCATTGCTTCAGTTCACCCAGCTGTAAAATGGGTGCCAGCATTAGCTGGGGTAATTGAGGCTGTGTGTGGCGACCCCCCAGTCCTTGGACTGAACAGCCGTACAGCAATAGCTGCGGCTGAGCTGTCGGTTGCACATCTGCCCATTGAGGCAGGTGCAGGTGTAATCAATTATTATTATAACTATCAGACAGAACACTGTTGCGTCATTGCATCCTACTTGAAATGCTCCAGTCAAAGAAAAGAAACTCAGGTACCGTACCTGATCTACTACCCTGAGTAGATCCGGGATCAAAATTAGGATTTTTCTCAACCGTTGAATCATATGAGTCATGGTTTAATGGGCTTTAATCATTTTAATCTATTTTGATAAGAAGTGAATGTTTGAATTTTTCAGTATTTTTCAAGTCACACACGAGCTTACAAAAGCAGCTTTAACAAATCAATCTTAAATTTTCAACTTTTAGCTTGTTTTTTTCTCCTAAAATCTCAAGTGCTCACGCCCTTCTGCCTAGCCATGTGCTTGTGATCAATCAGAAAGTGTCACAGGTTTATTTTTAGCAACAACGAAAATATCTACTCAGCAAAATTGAAAAGTCGCCACCATATGACCCAGTGAGCAGTTGGTCTTGGACTATTCTGAAATAAAAAATACGAGAAAACTGATCAAGGTAGCTTTAATCCGTCCAACCCTCGCACACCACGATCCCCCCACTTCATTCCTCAATCCAAGTCTGTTGCGTGGCGTAGCTGAGTTGCGTCACTGGCACTTAAGATTGAGAGACTTTACCTGCATGCACTCTCAAAAGTGGCGACCCCACCAGCAGACGAAATCTTCTGTGATGGCGAATTTTCGATGTTGCTGAGTATGATCGTTTGCATTTCTGCAAAGGCTCTCACAGCCATGAGGGCCAACCGCCAAGGCACAGAGCTGTGTACATGCCTGACGATTATAAAGTCAGGGCCGCTGTACACACTGTGGGAGCGTTTGTGTGAGAGCATATCTCATTTGTACACATTTTCTCCCGACCCAAACAACAGAAGTTCGCCAGACCTACCCGAGGCTTCAGCCCTCGACCTGACGCTGCCGAGGGTGCAGACACCAGCAGCAGCCTCTGTCGGAGCCTCGCTAAGACTGACTCAGCATTCCCAGCAGCAGCAGCAGCAGCGACAGCGCAGCCGACAATTGCAACAACAGCAGCAACAAAATCAACCAGAAAAGTCCGGCTCGGCCTCCAGCCTGATGAGCGTCTGCAAGGACTGCAAAATCGGCTTTTTCAACTACAACAACTACTTGGTGCACCGGTCGCTCTACTGTCAGAGCGGTCGCGTGGCAGCTGCCGCGGCTGCCACCGGTGCAGCATCCGGCACACCTGGCCGACTGTCTAAACATCCTCTGCAGCTTCAAGAGCAACAGAAGCAGAGCGGCGCTCAGCTGCCCACAGTAGCCATGGCAACGCCCAAGCTTGAGACCCTGGCTGCCCCGGCCAGTTCAGCGCCAACCGCTGCAGCCTCGACTCATTCGCCAAGCGCGTCAGCCGCTGAGCGCAAGTTCCAGTGCCCCTACTGCCAGATCCGGTTCCACTCGCCGTCCACCCTGACAGCGCATCAGGCCTTCTACTGTCCCGAGAATCCGGACAAAACAGCGCCGAGCGCCGCCGCTGTGGCGCCTGCGACTGCGGGCGCTTCTGCCGGTACAGCGGCGCCAGCCTGCGCAGATTCACCCGCCACAGGCGACGCGTCAAAAGCAGCGGCTCAGCAGCAGCAGCAGCAGCAACTGCAACAGCAGCAGCAGTCTTCGCCGCCTTCGTGGCTGCCGATCGCGCTGGACCTGAGCGGCAGCGCGGGCTACAAGTGCTCCATCTGCGGCTACATCGGGCAAACTGAGCGCGGGATGAAGATGCACGCCAAAGTGCACAGCGCCAGCGGCGGCTTCGGAGGCAACAACGGCGCCTCCGCGTCCTCAGCGGCTCTGTCGCCATCCGAGGTGGCCAACGCCAGCGGCAGTGACGGGATCCGCCTGCCCACCAGCTTCAACAGCGACCTGCTGTCCAGCATGACACCCGAGGAGCTCGGCATGCTGCAGCATAAGACGCAGCCCTACAGTAAGCGACGGACGTTCAAACGGGTGACGCCCGTGCAGCAGATGCCGCAGCATCCGCCCCAGCCACCGCAGCAGCAACTGCAGCTGCCGCTATCGCTTCATCCGGATCTGCTCAGACAGCAGCTGCAGCAGCAGGCCATCAACGCAGCGGCAGCAGCCGCAGCGGCCAGCAGTGCAGCGGCCGGGTACAGGCACCAAGGCCAGCTCGTCTGCGTCCGCTGCGGCGAGTCCTTCGACCAGCTGGAGTCGCTGCTGGAGCACCAGGAGACGGCCTGCCCGGGCCTCAACACGGCTGCCGCGGCTGCTGCGGCGGCCGCTGCTGTGGTGAAGCTGGAGTCCGCAACCAGGACCGCGGCAGACAGTGTGGGCAGAGTGTGATCAAGGACTGCAGCCTTTTCAGTTTTGTTCATATGCTCGTATTATTCGTATTTACTGGTAGATAGTTTGAAAAAATACACACGTTAATTAACGAATACTATTATCGCTAAATGAGTACTAAAACCGCCTCAAGCTGAAACTAAATAATTTATTTGTAGTAACTATATATGCCCCGATTTCACGTTTGTGAATATTTTACTAGCATAGCAAACTTAATTAAAATGAATTTTATCT
Source organism: Macrostomum lignano (assembly GCA_002269645.1). Classification (NCBI taxonomy): domain Eukaryota; kingdom Metazoa; phylum Platyhelminthes; family Macrostomidae; genus Macrostomum; species Macrostomum lignano. Next base: position 72,877 of record NIVC01002830.1, on the reverse strand, counting down.
GAAACTAACTTGCAATGTTACTGATTGATCATTTTTATTAGTAGGTCAGAGGCGTACGCGGGAACTTTAATTGCAGTCGGCTGCAACCCCAAGGTGCGTAGTGGTTGGCGCCTCTCCCTGTGGTTGGGGCCCCTGTCTCTTTGTGGGCGCCCCTGTCTCTTAGTTGGCTCCCCTGTCTCTTAGTGGGCGCCCCTGTCTCTCAGTGGGCGCCCGGCGCCCCTGTCTCTTAGTGGGCGCCCCTGTCTCTTAGCGGGCGCCCGGCTCTCCTGTCTCTTAGTAGGCGCCCGGCGCCCCTGTCTCTTAGTGGGCGCCCCTGTCTCTTAGTGGGCGCCCCTGTCTCTTAGCGGGCGCCCGGCGCCCCTGTCTCTTAGTAGGCGCCCCTGTCTCTTAGCGGGCGCCCGGCTCTCCTGTCTCTTAGTAGGCGCCCGGCGCCCCTGTCTCTCAGTGGGCGCCTGGCGCCCCTGTCTCTCAGTGGGCGCCCGGCGCCCCTGTCTCTTAGTGGGCGCCCCTGTCTCTCAGTGGGCGCCCGGCGCCCCTGTCTCTTAGTGGGCGCCCCTGTCTCTTAGTTGGCTCCCCTGTCTCTTAGTGAGCGCCCCTGTCTCTTAGTGGGCGCCCCTGTCTCTTAGCGGGCGCCCCTGTCTCTTAGTTGGCTCCCCTGTCTCTCAGTGGGCGCCCCTGTCTCTCAGTGGGCGCCCGGCGCCCCTGTCTCTTAGTGGGCGCCCCTGTCTCTTAGCGGGCGCCCCTGTCTCTTAGTGGGCGCCCCTGTCTCTTAGTTGGCTCCCCTGTCTCTCAGTGGGCGCCCCTGTCTCTTAGTGGGCGCCCCTGTCTCTTAGCGGGCGCCCGGCTCTCCTGTCTCTTAGTAGGCGCCCGGCGCCCCTGTCTCTCAGTGGGCGCCTGGCGCCCCTGTCTCTCAGTGGGCGCCCGGCGCCCCTGTCTCTTAGTGGGCGCCCCTGTCTCTTAGCGGGCGCCCCTGTCTCTTAGTGGGCGCCCCTGTCTCTTAGTGGGCGCCCCTGTCTCTTAGCGGGCGCCCGGCTCTCCTGTCTCTTAGTAGGCGCCCGGCGCCCCTGTCTCTCAGTGGGCGCCCGGCGCCCCTGTCTCTTAGTGGGCGCCCCTGTCTCTTAGCGGGCGCCCCTGTCTCTTAGTGGGCGCCCCTGTCTCTTAGTGGGCGCCCCTGTCTCTTAGTGGGCGCCCCTGTCTCTTAGCGGGCGCCCCTGTCTCTTAGTGGGCGCCCCTGTCTCTTAGCGGGCTCCCCTGTCTCTTAGTGGGCGCCCCTGTCTCTTAGTGGGCGCCCCTGTCTCTTAGTGGGCGCTTGGCTCTAGTAGGCGCCCCTGTCTCTTAGTGGGCGGCCCCGTCTCTTAATGTAGTTGGCGCCCGGTCTCTTACATGTACCAGTAGTTGGCTACCGCTCATCGTCAAACTTGGTTGCCTCTCATTTAGGAGGAACCTAAACCTAACCTAAAACCTGCAACACTAACCTAGCCTAGCCTAAATCTAATCCAGTACATGTATACGACCTGCAAGGAGATCGAATCAAGGACCTGAACCAGTGACTGTGGCTGACTGCCTGATTAAAATATGTTATAATATTCTGCATCAGGTTTCGTATATATTAATACTAATAGAACTTTATGCATCGCAAAGTGCATCTGTACGCATTCAGTTGTAACACAAAGGCAAAAAACCATTGTCGCAGATACTACTAACAGAATTGATTTCTACAAGTAGTATTAGTAGAACATTTTCACCAGCAAAAAATACCGAAAAAACGCAGTTAAAAAATCAAACCGATTGCTGCTTTAAACAGAAAAATAAGATTATGTACAGGTAAGAATACCGCCACCTGAAATTATATTGCACTGTACAAAATATTCTAATTACACAAAATATTTTATAACCCGTGTGATGATTGAAGACTTCAGAATAGCAAATCAGATTGACTAGACAGACAGCACAGAATTTTGGTCCAATAAATGACAAGATAGAAGTCGAAATGATTTCACATTGAAAATACAATTCTTTCAGATTAAATTGATTAGACAGACTACTTACTTGGAGCAATACAATCGAGTAGTATATATATCGCGCAAAAAAGGCAATGCGTAATTTAATAGAGCTCGTGATTCGTGAATTAACCAGCTGAACAAAATCGGCACTTTATAAACAAAATAAAGTAAAATTTAAAAGTTCGCATCGCGTGAACTGTCGTAGCGATTTAAGCGGTAAGGTAAAAATCCAAGATGCATTAAAAATAGGGATCAAAGAGATCGTAGAGATTGAACCTGGGACCTATAGGAAATCGAGCCCAGGACCTACAGGATTTCGAATCTAGGGCACACCGGAGATCAAATAAATGAACTGTATGAGATCAAACCTGGAACCTAAAGAAATTTAAACAAAGGATCTAGATACGTATATTAAATCCAGGACATACCGGAGATCAAAACAAAAAAAGAAATAGAACCAAGGACCTATTGAATAACGAACTTAGGACCTACAGGAGTTCGAACCTAGGACCTACAGGATTTTGAACCTAGAAGTCTCTAGGACCTACCTACAGGAGCTCGAACCTAGGACCTACAGGATTTTGAACCTAGAAGTCTCGACTCTAGGACCTACCTACAGGAGTTCGAACCTAGGACCTACAGGATTTTGAACCTAGAAGTCTCTAGGACCTACCTACAGGAGTTCGAACCTAGGACCTACAGGATTTTGAACCTAGGACCTATAGGATTCGAACCTAGGACCTACAGGAGTTTGAACCTAGCGAAGATCACGACTTAAAAGCAAAAGAGATCGAACCCAAGACCTAGCAGCAGAGAAGACACAAAAAAACAAGTAGGCACTATCCTTTCCAAGCAATCAGGCAATGGTCACCCAGCCCTGCTTGCGAAAGAAGGCTAACAGCGGCCTGAGACCCGGATGGCACTCAGCCAACTGATGCGGCTGATCGGCCGACACCAGCAGATGCAGTTTGATCAGCTGGTAGGACTCGTGACTCAGGCGGAGGCTGCGGCAAAGCTGGCGCTCTCGCTCGCTTAGTCGGCTAGCGGTTGGCGCCGCCGCAGTGAGAACAGCCTTCGACGGTGGCAGAGGCGGCGCCGCCGGCGGAACCAGCAGAGGCGGCGGCGGCTGCAGCGCAGGTCGAGGCTGCACCAACTGCGGCTGGCTGTGGCTTGAAGGCAGCGCTGCTGCCAGAGAGGTCTGCTGCTTCAGCAGCGGTGGGGGAGTCTGAAACAGGAGGGAAGAACGATGAAAAATGGGGATATGCAAACTTGAGATTTAAAGTATGCAATACTCGTAATTGGTAAAATATTGATAGACAGACAGTTGGAATGGGGAATGAAGACTGCTGAATCGAAGGTGGATAAAGACTATGGATTAACAGTGGATAAAGACTATGGATTAAGAGTGGATAAAGACTTACAGCAGCCCCATTCCGAGTGAGCACAGGCAAAGTTGACTTCAGTCCCGAGCTGCCAAACTGGTCAAACGGCAGCGCCATCGGAGCTGATGAAGCCAGGGAGTCTGCGGATTCGAACATACGAGAAATCAGGTGACTTTACTCGTATGAGTCGTATTTGAATTACGCAGTGTAGTTAAACTAGATTTTTTGAATGGTGAAGCTTATATCTTGTGAGCGGTGAAGCTTATATCTTGTGAATGGTGATGCTTAAATATTGTGAACGGCGAAGCTTATGTCTTGTGAATGGTGATGCTTAAATATTGTGAACGGCGAAGCTTATGTCTTGTGAATGGTGATGCTTAAATATTGTGAACGGCGAAGCTTATGTCTTGTGAATGGTGATGCATAAATATTGTGAACGGTGAAGCTTCTATCTTGTTAATAGTGATGCTTATATCTTGTGAATGGTGATACTTAAATATTGTGAACGGCGAAGCTTATATCTTGTGAATGGTGATGCTTAAATATTGTGAACGGTGAAGCTTATATCTTGTGAATGGTGATGCTTAAATATTGTGAACGGCGAAGCTTATGTCTTGTGAATGGTGATGCTTAAATATTGTGAACGGTGAAGCTTATATCTTGTGAATGGTGATGCTTAAATATTGTGAACGGTGAAGCTTATATCTTGTGAACGGTAAAGCTTATATCTTGTGAATGGTGACGCTTAAATATTGTGAACGGTGAAGCTTCTATCTTGTGAACGGTGAAGCTTATATCTTGTGAATGGTGATGCTTAAATATTGTGAACCGTGAAGCTTATATCTTGTGAATAGTGATGCTTAAATATTGTGAACGGTGAAGCTTATATCTTGTGAATGGTGATGCTTAAATATTGTGAACCGTGAAGCTTATATCTTGTAAATGGTGATGCTTAAATATTGTGAACGGTGAAGCTTATATCTTGTGAATGGTGAAGCTTAAATCTTGTGAATGGCGAAGCTTAAATCTTGTGAACAGTGAAGCTCCCAGTTCGGCATTGCAAACCTGGCAGCCGCCGCACTCCCATAGACCTGAGCCGGCTCAGCTGAGTCAGCTCAGCACGCAACCGGTCAGCCCTGGCCATGCAGTCGATCAGCTGCCGGCAGTCCGGCTGCTCCAGATAGCGCAGGAACGGCCGAAGTCGGGCGTCGGCCAATTCAAACGCGTTGCAGTCGCAGGCAAGCGGCCGGCGCTTCAATGGCGACACCGCGGCAGCGGCTGTGGCAGCGGCAGCGGAAGCAGCCGCGCAGTCGGCCAGCGCCCTTCGCAGCCCGGAAGTCAGCAGGCCGTGCCGCCTGATCAGCCGTTTGCGCTCGACGCGATTGCGAAGCCGCTGTCTGAGGAACAAAATTATACGACTGGGCGATTAAAGATTCGAACTCAGGACTTCTTAAATCCTAAAAAACATCATCTTGAGCAGCCATTCTGAGCACATAAGAATCGAACCCCGAACCTCAATGCTTACTAGCATTTATATTTCAACTCTACTGAGATCCTACTAGGATTCGAACCCAGGACCTCCCTAGCTCTAGCCTTCAGTCATAAACTCTAAACAAGATACTTTAACCACATAAAATTCGAAACCAGGACTATTTAGACCTTGAAAACCCAGAGGTTCGTACTCAGGGAACTCTCTAGCTTTAGCACGTAGTTTGAACTTTTAAAGACGCCTTGAGCACGCAAGAATCGAACTCAGGACTCCATAGTCCTAGACAAAATTGGACCTCGCAGCAATGATAATTCAGGCTAGAACCCTTAATTGAACCCGACGAGGCTCGAACTCAGGATCTCGCTAACATTCACCGGTGGTCTAAACACTAAACAAGATACTTTAAGCACGAGAATCGAACTTAGGACCTCTCTAGTTCTTAAAAAGACGCCTTAAGCACACAAGAATCGAACCAAGGACCTCAAACCCGGCACTCGCCTGTAGGCATCGATTTGGGCAACCCTGAGCGCGCTATCCAACGGATCAGCTTCGAAGCTTGGCCGCAGCCGGCAGACCAGCGACTCGGCCGCGTTGCCATCGAACTCGCATTCGAACTCGAAGTCGCGCAACGGCGCTAGGCCGAGGCACTGGCACTCCTCCAGGCTGAGATCGCTGCTCAGCGACAGGTCGGCAGGCGGCGGCGAGGATGGCGGCGAAGCGGACACCGTCAGGTCGGTGACGGCGGCGCTAACGGGGGCCGGCTGGCGACCGTCGGGGAAGAGGCGGGACGGTCGAAGCAGGCCGTTGATGTAGTGCCGCTGGTAGTGCCGGCAGCACTGCTCGCCTGGGTCTGCCCGGTCTCGGCGGGAGGCTGCAATCCCGATTGAGATTGAGAGTGTGAATAGACTAGGGTGACTAGGCTGAGGGTAAGTAGCTGGGAACAACGGGAAGATGATAAATCGACGAGTAAAAAGACTGTGACAAGTATTCATGCTTGAGTATGGCGACCACTGATAAGATAAGACTAAAGTGAAGCGACAAGTCAGGAAGGTAGGGAGTGACAAGTCTAGTTATGGTGGCAGAGAGTGACAGGTCAAGAGAAATCAGAGAGTGACAAGTCAAGGAAGTAGAATGACAAGACAAGTCCAGAAGTCAATAACAAGTCAAATAAACAGAGTGCCAACTGACAAGTCAAGACGGCAGAGTGACAAGTCAAGCAGACAGAATGACAAGTCAAGCAGACAGAGTGACAAGTCAAGCAGACAGAGTGACAAGTCAAGCAGACAGAGTGACAAGTCAAGCAGACAGAGTGGCAAGTCAAGCAGACAGAGTGACAAGTCAAGAAGGCAGAGTGACAAGTCAAGAAGACAGAGTGAAAAGTCAAGAAGACAGAGTGAAAAGTCAAGAAGGCAGAGTAACAAGACAAGAAGACAGAGTGACAAGTCAAGAAGGCAGAGTGACAAGACAAGAAAGCAGTGTGACAAGACAAGAAGACAGAGTGACAAGTCAAGCAGGCAGAGTGACAAGTCAAGCAGGCAGAGTGACAAGTCAAGCAGGCAGAGTGACAAGTCAAGCAGGCAGAGTGACAAGTCAAGCAGGCAGAGTAACTAACCGCTGCCAGTTCTCCCAGCGCAGCGCACTCTGGCGCCCACATCCGCCCAGTTGCCGTAGCCGAAGGCGTCAATCGCATCCAGCAGCCGGACCTCCTCATCCCAACTCCAGATTTCGCCATCGTCGCCGCATTCGCTGGGACTGCAGGGGAGCAGCGGCAGCCGGCAGGCGGCCAGTTGATAGTCGTGACTGCGCTGGTGTTTGCCACCCTCGGCGCCGAGGGCGAAGCACCGCAGGCAGAGCTGCAGGCTGGGGCACACAGCGCAGATGACGTAAATTTTCGGCGACCAGTTGGACGAGGAGGCAACCCGGTCGAGCCGTTGAAGGCAGTAGCCGCAGCGGCCTGGCTTACCGGATGCTGTTGAAGCAGCAGACGATGTCCCAAGCAGCAAGCCAGTATGAGCAGCTGTTGCTGACTTTGCAGGCAGTTGAAGTTCAACGACATGATCTTCGCAATCATTGTCGTCGCCTAATTCACAGAGAGCGACGTCTGCTACATCAGCCGACATGACTGGCCTCTGTTTATTGTGTTTTATTATCAATTTTTAATTTTGCCTGGTTGTGCACTCCTTTTTTAACTACTGTAAGTAGAAATATTGTTTTTGTGTTGAATTTTATGCATAATATGATAATAATACACACTACATTAGAATGCAAATATGCAAAATGTAAACACGTGACGTTCATTCTGAAGATAAGAAGCCACCTTATTCAATGCTGACCATAATCTTTAATTGGAAATCATTGACAAAAAGTGAAAAAGAAGCCAATGGGGGATTTATCAATAAGGAAAACTTACTTTTATAAAAGTACAACCTACTATTCCCACGACTCGCATATTGCTGAAATAATCATAACATATTCCCATTTAAAGAATTGGAGGTTGTTAAAGCTCTGACTAGTCTCTAAAAAAACTGTTGGATATAGTAGCATTAGAAAAAAAGTTGCGATAGAGTATAAATGTAAATATTGTCAAGATTTATGATTTTGTGGCAGTGGTGTTGCCACTTGGAAAAACTGATGTTCTTGCATGGTTAATTTTTTTAATACTTTTCTAGTAATTAACCTTGGAACTTTTTTGCCATTCTTGGGGCTGTGTTATCATCCCTTCTTGTCCATATTGTGAAATTTCATCTACTTTTCCCTGGGGGCGCTTCATAAGACCTAAATATCACAATGCCTAAAGCACATGACTTCACATCACTTAAATTTCATAATGCCTAAATTTCACAATGCCTAAAATCGAAAATGCAGCCTCCTTCATCACAACACCTAAATTTCACAATGCCTAAAATTTCTGCACACTTCTTCATATCGCCTAAATTTCATATCGCCTAAATTTCATATTGCCTAAATTTCATATTGCCTAAATTTCATAATGCCTAAAACCGAAAATGCATCCTACTTCATATCGCTTAAATTTCACAACACCTAAAACTGAATGTGAAGGAGAGAAGCAAAGATTTTATACATTGTGAAATTTAGGCGATATGAAAGTTAGGCATTGTGAAGTGTGGTGGTTTTAGGCGTTGTGAAATTTAGGTCTTATGAAAGCATCCCGAAAGGGACCTTCTGCATCCCCTATCAGTTCTTTGGGATTTTCCCCCTTTATTTCTCTTGCTTTTCTCTGGAGGCCTATTCTTGTGCCCACCCTCTGTCCTTTTTTGCCGATCACATGCCCCATTTGTTGGCATTCAAATTTGCTAATATAAATATATCTCAATTCTCTCCCTTTGCTATCTCTAGTGGTATTATTAATATTTATTTTAACTCTTGCCTATGTGACGACTATTGTCTACTTGTAAGCATTTAATTAACTTTTAGCCCTCTGTACTGTGGCCTGAATTTGTTTCTATAATTGTGCTCCAGCTGTACTTAAACTAAACTAATAATAATAAGAAACCAACAATTAAACCATTTTATTCATTGATCAATAAAGCCCATAGCATTATCTTAAGTACTTTATAATAGTAGTTAACTAATTAAACTATGAGGGCTATCCCAAAATTACTTTTCATTAATATTTCATTCTGATGATCTAAATAACATCATTTTGCACAAAATATTGGTGAAAACTCTTTTCTTCATATTAACTTCATTATTTTAAAAAAATAGACAATTGAAACAAAAGTTATGAACAAAAATATAGCAAGAATTTAACCATAGACCTATAGTAAATTTAACAAGCTAGCAAAATTTTGAAATGATAGCTGACAAATAGGTAACTCGCTATAGTAAATATATAAAATGACTGCATTAGGCCTATGAGCCAATTAAAGTTGCACATGAATCTCAGTTAGTAGTTACATTATGCCCTGTCTGCCAAAGGGTATAAATCACACTTTTCAGAGCAATACTTGAATGCACATCCATGATTTTTGGTGCAACAAAGGGAGGGAACAAAGAAGCAATGAAGATGAAGCCTAGTGGGAAATATTCTATTGCTTTAAGTTTTATGTTTATTCAAGTTTATCCATAGATATCTTTTTATCACAGCAGCCTAATAAAGAACTTAAAGTGCATTCAATCAAAGGTACTTTTGCTAATTTCTACTAGCTTGTTAAATTGTCAGAAGTCTATAGCCAAGTTTGTGTTACATCTTTGTTAATAACTTTTGTTTCCATTGTCTGTTTTTAAAGATTTTGAAGTTAATATAAATATTAAAGAAGAGAGTTGCCACTATAATATTATGCAAAATGATATTATTTGGATCATTAGAACAAGAGATATAATAAAAATGAACATTACCTTAGTACCTTTGGGACAGTCTTCAGAATTTTTAGTTTCTAAAAGGTCTAAAAGGTTATGACATTATATTTTAGATTTTTAATTAAATTTAAATAGACAGATTCTGAGATAGATTAGTAGACAAAAAAAGAAAATGCAAAAAATAAAAACTATAAAATGCTTTTATAGTCAATTTATTCTCATTGTTTTCAATGAGAAATAAATAACTAAGATACCTTGTCCTTGGCCTATATATCTTTACTTATAACCTTAGTGGTTTTGATTTGGCCTTTCTAAATAAGTCCTGTAAATAAAGGCTTATGCCTTATGGGTATTGTTATGAAAAATAAAAGCAAATATTATAATTTATAATATATCAAATTTAATTATTTTGTGCATTAATCATATGATTTAATAGCTCATTTGCTAGGCCTAGGCTAGCGCTAGCAAATGTAAAGAAGGAAGGTTTATTGTAAAGAAGCTTAAAGATAAAAAATAAATAAATTAAATTAAATATAAAAAATTAAATAGTTAAAAAATAAATTATTTAATTTAAGCTGAACTAATAAACCTAAATTTACATTTTTACATATTTAAAGGTAAAGCTAAAAACAAGGTTATAGCAGCGATGGCCTACTGGTTAGGGTGGTTAGATTAGTTTGACTTATTTATGACTTGAATTGTTTAACTTGTAATTTTATTTCCATTATTTGCTACTTTTCGGCTTTGGATTCTACACTTTAATGCAACACTAATGCCATCATAATGGTCAATCGCCAATCGGTCATTGTCATTTTTCATGGCAACTTGCCAAGTTGTGCCATGATGAATCACATCATGTGGTGTGGTGCAGTGGCAGGTGGCAGCGAGGCTAAATTGGTGTGAAAGTGATTGACTTTAGACTCGTTGGGCGTCGGGACCACGCAGGGTCTGTTGGAACAGGGATCTGCAATTTACAGCAGCAGTCAGCACAGACTTATTCAGCACAGTGAGTTTGTAAGGACGAGGTTTGACATAAAATTTCTTGGGCGAAATCTGCATGTCGACCTCGAAGACTTCGGTTTTGGCCGTTCGAATCGGCGCTAGTCTTGCGATTTAAACAAACTCGATCAAGTCGCGGGGTGCAAAATAAAGGGAAGCTTCGGCTGCTGAGTTCCTCAGGCTCAGGGGGAGGGTAGATGTGGTCGTGGCTGAGCGGTCTACTTGATGCCGTCTCTCAGAATGCCGAAATGCAGAAATGTAACCGCTATGGAGAACTTAAGATAAACTGAGATTTGCTGAGTGTTGTACTAAAAGTAGTAGTTCGCTGCCAACCACCGCGGTAATTCGCGGAGAAAAGCTCAATTTACTCGAATCTGCCCTAGAACTTCTCTTAGTTAGACCACCGGCCGAGGGCAAATAAATTCTTCCGAGCTCACGAAGGCTTAAGACACCGTTTAACACAAATTAATTGCTAATTAATTAATTAAATGGCACTAGGCCGAGTAGAGTTATTATTATTATTAATTGAGAGAGGCCAAGTTTTGAATCCCCGCCGTTTTTTTAGTAACCGCGAAGTTTGTAGAATTTTGTTTGAATGCACCCGTCCCCACCCCAATTTTTCGTATAAATAAAAGGGAATTCAGCGCCCAGAGAGGCAACCGCTTTGGTTCAAGGATATTTGCCTAACAAACTGAATAAGCGAATCTTGCTAAAGCCTTCCTTATTTGCCAAGAATAAAGAGCGAATGCTCATTGGCCAGGTAAAAATTACCGAAAGCTCAAGACGATCAGTCTAAAAGCCAATAGCGGAACCGCGAACAGTAAAGGCGTAGAGAGCCAATTGGAGAGGGAGAAATATCCCAATAGAAATATTCGAACTGAACAACCAATGGGAAGTCGTATATGACAAAAGCAAATCCGTAAGAGGAAACTGAAATTCACCGGGCAACCTCGATCCATTGGAGGACGCTGCTTTAGGACTTAGTCACCCCCCCCCTTTTCCTAGCTAAACAGTGTCTTGCCGCTCGGGCACTGCGCGCTACCAGGGCAATCCGTGCTTACGTGAAAGCCCATAATCCTAACCCCATGACCCAATATTTTAGTAACTTATAACACATCGAATAGGCGGAATAGCTAATTTATGAAATTCTAGAATTATAGCGAATTTCACCCCAGCACAACTTGGTAATAGCAGTGAAATTGTGAATAGGCATAAGAATTACCTCCAACAACTTGGTGGCACAGTGAGATAATATTCAATAACAGTAAAGAGGCCTACGACAACTTGGTGACATCGGTGGAATAGTTTATAATAATTAATTACCCCTCCAACATAATATTATTATTATTATTATTATATTATTATTATTATTATTATTATTATTATTATTATTATTATTATTATTACAGTAGTTACGATGCAAACAAGAGATGACTATTATTAATAAGTGTGAAGTAGATTGATTAGGTGGCTAGTTGGGAGAGGAGCTTGATCGGGTCGGGAAAGCCTCGGCTTACAGCTTACACTTAGGGTTCTCTCGTATTCTTGGAATCTGGGTCCGAGTGGTCTAAACGATAGTCTAGTTTCAAACGAGAGTGTGGCATGGGAGGGAGGGGGTGCAGACTAAAATATTGCTCTCATGAGCCACCAGGAAGAAAAGATCGAGTTACCTGGGAGAGAGGGTTACACATTCGATGGAAAGAACGGGTAATTTTCAGCTTTGAGAACATTTCGCAGCCAACTTGACCTCAATTAAATATTTGTTTGAAATAATTATTAATGTACAATTAAAACTGCGACCTTCTATTTATTATTTACACACTTTTACAACACTGTAGTGAAGCTTCATGTGTAACAACTGCACCCAAAGACTGTAGCAAAATTTGAATTCTTGTCATTCGTCAATCTAATTGGTTGCCTCTTTCGACTTGGGGTCCGCGGCCCCTGTCCCTCTTTCTCACGTAAATTCATATTTTATACTTATATAAATGCATGTACATTCACATGTTACTGAAAGTAAACAGCTAGCTTTAAAGACATGCCCCAAATGTGCATGTTACTCTGTCATAAAATGAAACATGCCAACAAAATTCTGCCTCTACTCTTCTGTATAGTTAAGTTCCACACGAAAGGGTTTGATGCTTTGCTCCTAGCGAATACAGAACAAATTGAATGCATGACGATGCCACTTGTCTGGCTGGCAGCTGCTGATGAGGTCTTATAAAAACAATATTTTGCTAATTGCATTTAGTCAGTAGCACCTCGACTAAAGATCCAGATTTCTGCAGTTTGCGAATTGTAATGCAATTCTCACCCTAGATAAAAACTGGAATGAGTGCAGCTCAGGACTGCTTCTTTACTGCGATTGTAGCTTACGGGGCAACGAACAACCCCTCCGCCTGTTGCTACAACAGAAAACTGGCGATGCTGTAAAATTTAAAGCTTGTTGAAAAGAAGCGAAATGCTCTGCTGAGGCCTCAGCTGCTGTCAGAAATTCTTAATCATTTTTTTGTATTTCGAACGCCACAACCATGCACCCTCTCGCGATCCTGGCCTTTCCAACAATAGCGGGGCATCAAAATGCCACAAAAATTGTCACCCCGCTGGGCCAGTATAAACAGCTAGCGATATAGTTTGCATTTAAGAGGCTGCTTAGCGGGTGGAGCTTAGTGTTGAGGCGACAAGAGCTGTGCATTGTGTGTAGCCTTTGGATTCACTGCCAACACCTTTTAGCGGCTCTTGTCGCCTCTCCATCTCCATGAGCCGGTGCGAAACGCTTCGAGGCTCTTCAATGCTTGTAGGCAGCTGTTAACACCCCCCCCCCGTAGCGATACAATGCCTTTCGCAGCTGGACTCCAGAGGCCAAAATAAGCTCTCTAAATTAATTACGCTGTCAAAGGCCTCCTTTTTATTGGAAGGCTCAAGTCGCACAATGCAATTCAGTGCATCGCCTTGGGCTCTTCAAGCTGGTGGAGTGAGGGGCGGTTTCTTTTCGTTAAAAGTTTAGAAAACTGTGAATGCCCCGCTCATTTTTTCTAACTAAGTCTCATTGCGATTCACTTCTGACGTCTCTGCCCAACCCCCGGCTGCTGTCATCTGACAGGATAAAAGCGAGCGCCCTCGCCTACAGCTCCAAGCCGTACCTCTCACTCAAAATCGCAGCTGCACCGCTTTCCTCAGCCATCAGCATGCCTCACTATTTTTACTGCGTAATTGCACTTTTTGTTACGAGTCTGGCCTGGTCGAGGATCGATGCCACCTGCGATCCCGTCGGGTCGAAAAATACAACTCAGATAAAACTGGACCCGGGCCAGACGGGCACTTCTGGAACGCTTTGCTTTTTCCCATTCGAATACAGCGGCACGACGTACAATGATTGCATAGGCGACACTTCAGGGGATCCGCTGACCTCGCCCTACTGTGACGCCTCGGGATACTGCAACTACTGGTGTGCAACTAGCTGCAACTATGGCCTAGATTCGATGTGGAACTACTGCAAGTTCAGGCTGAGCGACTTGGCCAAGACCAACTGCAGCGCTTTGGGTTCGGCGACAACCTCGGCTGAGCCGTTGCTCTACGGCGGCTCCGGCAGCGGCACCAGCTGCTACTTTCCATTTCTCTACAACGGAGCCTGCCACTACGACTGCGTTACCTCAGCCACGGAGCCCTGGTGCGCAACTACAGACGTAGCGGAGCACGTTAGCTCGAACTACAAGCACTGTCGGTACACCTTCGCCGGAAAGAACGATCCCAGCTGCGCGTCTCTTAGTTCGGCCACAACCTACTACATTCCGCCACAGGTTGGCAACTATTCTATCTCTGGCACACTGCAAACTGACCAATATGGAAACTGCACATTTCCTTTCTACTATAAGGAGAAGTGCTACGATGACTGCACAACAGTAGATGCTACCCGTTGGTACTTAATCTGGTGCTCAACAGATCAGTACTACCAGCCCAACAAGATGACCCGGGTCTGTCCGTATTACAGGAAGTACCGAACCTACACCGGCCTAGCTATGAACTGGGGCTTCTATCGCATCTACTTGAATGATGGGTGTGGTAGCGGCGGCACCTACTGTAACATGTCACTCACCCAAGCAGGTGGTAGTGTTCCTCTGGGCACGTTCGGCTCTCCACGAATGGTGCTGAGCTCGACTGCAACAACCGTATTCGAAGTGATGCCCCAGGGCAACGGGTACTTTATCTTGCGCATTCCACTGCCCTGCGCCACAAATTTTATTTCCGTCACCACCGACACGTCCGACGTCGTTTATGACTACGTTACCATCGAGCGGGAGTTCTGGAACATCAAGGCAACAGCAACTTCTGGAGTGTACACTGTCCAGTCAACCTGGAACAGTACAAGCGGTCACTACTTAACGAGAGATACCTTAAGTGGCAATGAAGTGGCAAAAATTAACAGTGGCAGTTCCTCAACATGGCGTTTTGAACAGTTGTCGAGTTCAGAGCTGGCTAGTCTGTCGCTACCATGCGAGGACCCTGCCACTAACGTAAACGGAGAATGGTGCGCTTGGTCTACTTACACATACTCGGGTACTACTGCCACTCGTACTCGTACCTGCAACTGTCCTGCACCAGCGGGAAGCGGCACAACCTGCGCCGGCAACAGTTCCGAAACGGGTACCACGGTGAACGGCACTTGGTGTTCTTGGAGCAGCTACACCGTCAGCGGGGCCTACGGAACGCGAACCAGAGAGTGCAACTGCAGCGCCCCCGCCTTTGGTGGTCTCGACTGTCCTGGAAGCGGAAATGACACAGGCCTGGTTGTAAACGCATCCTGGTGCTCCTGGAGCAGCTACACAACTTCTGGGGCCTATGCAACTAGACTGAGGAATTGCTCCTGTCCATCAGCGGCTTACGGTGGTACAGCTACCTGCTCCGGTTCTGGCAACGATACTGGACTGATTGTTGACGGCAACTGGTGCGCCTGGAGCAGCTACACGGTAAACGGAGCCTACGGAACTCGAACCAGAGAGTGCAACTGCAGCGCTCCAGCCTACACGGGACTTGACTGTACCGGTACCAGCAACGACACAGGCCTAGCGGTGAACGCCAGCTGGTGCGCCTGGAGCAGCTACACTACATCAGGTGCCTACGCAACTCGACTAAGGACATGCGCCTGTCCTTCATCCGCTTACGGTGGTACAGCCACCTGCTCCGGGTCTGGCAACGATACTGGACTGATTGTTGACGGCAACTGGTGCGCCTGGAGCAGCTACACGGTCAACGGAGCCTACGGAACTCGAACCAGAGAGTGCAACTGCAGCGCTCCGGCTTACACGGGACTTGACTGTACCGGTACCAGCAACGACACTGGACTGGCGGTAAATGGCACCTGGTGCGCCTGGAGCAGCTACACTGTCAATTCTGGCTACGCTACCCGACTAAGAACTTGCGCCTGTTCCGCCGAAGCTTACGGCGGGATCACCTGTCAAGGTTCTTCAAATGACACTGGCGCCGTCGTTGACGGTGGCTGGTGCGCTTGGAGCGCGTACACGGTGACAGCGGGCGTCGGCTCTAGGACTCGAAACTGCAGTTGCCCGGCGGCCGCCTATACCGGTGCCAGCTGCCCTGGCAGTTCAACAGACTCGCTGACTCAAGTGAACGGCAGCTGGTGCGCGTGGAGTAGCCTGACTAGTGGCTACGGTGTTCTTACCAGGTGAGCTGTTTGTTAACTTGCAGTCTAAAAATCCCTTAGGCCAGGTGTGCTCTATTATAGTGACTTCAAATTCAAACTTCCTATGAAGTGTAGATCGTGTAGGCGTTTCAATCATGACGGAATAAAAAAACATTTTGCAGAACTCGCTTGTGCAACTGTTCGGCTCCGAACGAGATCGGCTACAACTGCACCGGCATCTCTAGTGAGGACTTCCCCTGCAACGTGAGCTCCTGCCAGACGACCACAACGTCCAGAGTTGACGGCGGTTGGTGCAGCTGGGGCAGCTGGGAGGCTGGACTCGCCAACAGCGGCACAATGTCGCGCAGCCGAACCTGCGGCTGTCCCGCAGCGGTCGGCACCGGGTCGAGCTGCTCCGGCTCGGGCAGCGAGTTGGCAGTTTGCACTCTGAACGGCTGCAGGAAGTTCTACGCTGTACCAGCTGAGTCCGGCACCACAGGGACCAGCTTCTCGAGCTCCGACAACTTCAATAGGCTCATCATCTGGTGCAGCGTGGTGGCGGGCTGCATGCTCATCGCAACCTTTGTCGGCCTGGGACTCCTGTGTCGACAGGCTTCAGCAGGCTCGGCGTTTTAATAGAATCAGTGAACTTGAACACTTTGATTGGACTGTTTGAGCAAGAAAAACAAGATTACTAGCGCAAGATTTTTGCGCTTTTAGCTACTAACACTGTCATTTTACCTCATCGAGTGCGTAGTCTAATCGCTTTTACTGATTCCTTTAAAAAGCTTAATATTCAGGCCTTTATTGCTTCTTAATTGATGTTTTGAAGAACCTGCAGAAGATAAGATTTCAAATTTTTAACAACCTTATTATTCTCTTTTTGGCGACTGAAACGTTTGTCAACATACAGTATTCGTACTTCATGCAACAGAGCTGCGATTCATTTCCGGTAATCAGATTTTTTCGTCAAAGTTTCTTTGCAAACTTTTATTTTAAAACTGTAAGTATATTACACAAGATTATTCGCTTTCTCTGCTAATAAAATCCAAAAAGTTCTTCGTCGCCTGTTGCATTCGGTAAACTCTATCGTCTACAGAATCATATGCGAATAATTGGTTTTAAACATTTGGTCATTTAAATTTTATTCTTGATGCGATACCATTGTCTAAACACACAAAGCCTGTCTGTCTGTCTGTCTGTCTGTCTGTCTGTCTGTCTGTCTGTCTGTCTGTCTGTCTATCTATCTGTGTCTGTCTTAGTGTTTGTCTTAGTGTCTTAGTGTCTTAGTGTCTGTCTGTCTGTCTGTCTGTCTGTCAGTTGTAATGACTCAGGGGTCAGGCCACCGGCCGCGTCGATCCGTCAGGTTGGACTTGGGCGAGGATGGCGCCGACGCCTGTGGGGCTGGCGTCCACGATTAACTGGGTCGGAAGCTTGCTGTTGAAGAATGCCAGCGCCTCGCTGCTGGCGATCGTTTGCTTAATGTCCTTGAACGCGGCCTCCTGTTGCTCGCCCCATGTCCACTCGGCGGCCTGTCGGGTCAGCTCTCGGAGTGGCCGACCCCGGTCGGACAGGTTGCTGATGAAGCGCGCGACGAAGGTGACGAGGCCGAGGAACGAGCGGACCTCGGTCGCGTTGGTCGGCCGCTTGAAACTGTTGATGGCCGCCACTTTCTCGGTGCTGGGGTGAATGCCGACTGCCGACAGTCGCATGGCGAGGAAATCGACCTCTCGCTGAGCGAAGCGGCACTTTTTGGGGTTCAGCGTGATGTTGCTGGCCTTCAGCCGAGCCAGCCAGTCTCGCAGGCGCTGGTTGTGCTCCTCAATGTTCTTTGCATACACCAGGATGTCGTCGTGCACCCAGCGGACGCCGGGCAGGCCGCTGAGGACGGAGGACATCACCCGCTGGAGGATCTCGGTGGCGGATGTGTAGCCCATGCAGAGCCGGCGCAGCCGTAGGAGCCCGATTGGCGTGGAGAACGTCAGCAGATCCCTGGACTCCTCGGCGACTTCAATTTGGTGGAACGCTTTGGCGACATCCAGC